>ML826580.1:8137-26709 GCA_009831015.1 Picea engelmannii
GTGCATGGTGTATTATGGTGTATTGGTGTAACTCTTATACTATTGTTCATTGCTCATTGGATATAGTTGAATGGTTTAAGTATAAGTTGAAAAAGGTTTTAAATTGTACTTGATATTGATTCACCCCCCTCTCAATATCAACAGGATCGTCACTAGAATACAAGCAAATAACATAAAATACTCGTGACCAGAACATGAAGGCAGATCCTATGCATGCACGGATAGATCGGCAAAATTGGCAGTTCTGGCAAAGCACGGTAATAGCTACAAATTGGAAAACTTGTCTGAAAGGTTATAACCATTGGAATGAGCTGGAAACTGTATCAATAGAAGCACCCTGGCCTCTAGAACGATCCTAGTGACTGTCGAATGGAAGATCTATCCTCTGAGGCTCCAGATCTCACCCCCTGGGGGTCTGCGCACCTCCTGGACTCTCAGAATGCGCTCAAATGATTCCCTCAATGGAATCGGCTTCTATATGACTCAAAATGATCACCCTGGCTAATGCTCAATTGGGTTGGAGGGGTTTCCTCAGATCTGATCTGATACTCCGTCTATAACCCTGACTATCCTTCCACAAGAGTTGCACCCTGGATGGTTGAATGTTGCACCCGGAAATATTCCACCATCAGAATTTAATGGGAGGTGGCTCAATCTATGCACCCTGGCAAGATCTCAACTGGATTGGAAGGGATCTGCAATACGAGCTCTGATCTCATGCAGCTACAAAAAACCCTCCCTCTGACTTGCGCCCTCACTGGCTGAGTTGCGCAACACTGCAAACTGGATACTCCTTAATCGCTCAGTGAAATACATGGATGGTATCTCTGATGGGCTAGGGTGTGTCTCTCAACACCAAAACCGATCAATGGTGGTGGTTTCCTCCAGAAATCCACAAAACAGTAGAAGTCGAATCTCCTCCTCTGGGAACTCTCTTAACATCAAATCATAACATAGCATAATGAGGAATTAGGTCGAATTCCTCCCTTTATACTCTTCCCGATCTAATTCAACATTGACCTCACTTAAGCTAGGCGCTTTTCCTCCTAAGTTGAGTAATTAATTAATTAAGTTCCCCCTTAAAACCTTTTCATTTTATTTCTCCATTGACTTAGGCTTAAGTGACTTTTCCTATGTTTTTTGGCTTAATTCATTATTTAGCCATCAATTCTTCCTTATTTCTCCTCACATTGCATGTTTGTGCCTGACTATAGTCTACAGGAACAAATAGACTACTAAGTCACTCCCTGTTGACCTATTCTTGGGAATGGGACATCACAAACTTCCAAGGGTCATAACTTTTCAAAATGACCTCCGTTTTAGGCACGTGATAACCCGTTGGAAAGGTCTTTCAGAGAACTATACATTATGTCGTCAAACTCTAACTATGTCTACAGTTTGACTATGGCGAGCCAAAAAAAACAACGTTTAGGGCCCCAAAACAACCCTGGAAGTACATCTAGATGTGATGACATGAAAACAAACAAAATAAGCCATTTGGATTAGGTGAGAGGCCACCTGTATCCACCAGGAGTATGTGTGGGGATTGAGACAGCCCCAGAAGTGTAGAACCCACAATTACAAAGCAGTACAAAAGAACGTGTTGAACAAAAAATGGACACAAGGAGCTAGTTGGAATAGGTGGGTGGCCACCAATATCCACCTAGATCAATCCTCCCCCCTTAGGAAGCCATGGTCTCCATTGCGTTGAGTTCCCCCATCAGGTGAGGAAACTTTTGTTGGATTTGGCCCCGGGTGAGCCACTTGCCTTGGTGTAGGAGTTGCCCTGCCTTGACAACCTGATAAAGCTAGATCCGCTATTGGCGAGTGCCCTTGACCTGTGTTTTCACTATCAGATCAGTGGATGCTTGTTCCATGCAGTCAGGATTGAGCTCTGTTGGTGTCAGTTTTTCTGCGATCTCAGAGGTGTCCAAAAATGGGGAAAAATATGGCTGAAGGAGGTCCACATTGAATATTGGATGCAGACCAAGGAAGGGTAGAGTGTTGAGCTCAAAATCATTGCTACCTACAACCTTGGTGATAGTGTAAGGCCCATAATGAAGTGGGCAAGGCTTCTGATGGCGCGCACTCAAAATCTCCTTCTGCAAATGTAACCAAACTTTGTCGCCAACCTGAAACTGGTGTGGTACCCTTTGTTGATCATGGTGTTACTTGTACTTAGCATTAGATTTCTAAAAAATATCCTGGACCTGTGGGGGATGTGTTGAATCCGCTCAATGAATCTAATGTCTTTGTCAATCACAGACTGATCAAGGGAAGATTCTATCTATGCGGTGGCAAGAGGAAGTGCAACATCAATGGGACCCAAGGGTTGGAATCCTAGACCCACCTGAAATGGGCTCTGGCCGGTGGAACTATGGAGAGCCCTATTGTAATTGTATTGGACATATGGGAGACTCTTTTCCCATGTACGTGGATGCTTAGAATTGTACATACACAAGATGTGCACAATCATCCGATTGATGACCTATGTTTGGCCATCGGTTTGGGGGTGGAAAGCAGTGGATTTTTTGATCTTGGTGTCCAAAAGAGACCAAAGACTTGACCAAAATGTGCTAAGGAACCTGTTTTCTTGGTCAGAGACGATGGTCTGTGGTATCCCAAAGTGGACCCACACTCATTCAAAGAATATCTTAGCAGTATCTGCCTCTGTGACATTCTTCTTACATGCTGTGAGGATGGACATCTTCGAAAATCAATCAGCGACCACAAACATGCAGTCATTTCCTTGCTTGGTGGACGTCAAGCTAGACATGTAATTCATTGAGATGGATTCCTAGGGCTTCTCAAGAATAGGAAAAGGGGTGTATAAGCCTTGCTTCTTGATGGTTAGTTTGGCAATGGCACAGGCAGTGCAAGATCTGATATACTTGTTGACGTCCTGTCGAAGTTTTGGCCAATAAAAATGTTTTTGAAGAATGGCCACAGTTTTCTCTATGCCAAAATGTCCTCCCACCTGATTGTAGTGGGCTTCCCAATCAGCTTTGCACGCTCGCTTGTAGGAACACAGAGATGGCCCAGGTTTCATAAGAGTATGTCTTGAATGTGAAAATCAGTGACAGTTGCGCCTGTACCCAAGAGTTGATATGTGGTGGCGAAGTTTGGATCTTGGTGATAAAGTTGGGGCCACTCATATCCTTTATGTCCACGGGAATGGATCACAGTGGTGAGTGCAGCCATAGGAGGCCGACTGAGGTAGTCAACGACACAATTGGAGATACCTATATTATACTTGATGTTGAGATGGAACTGTTGCAGGTAGGTAGACCACTTCCGATGGTGGTCATTCTGTAATTTACCCTGTGTCTATATGAACTACAGAGGATTGTGATCAATGTGTATGATTGTCTCTTTCCCCAGAATGTAATATTTCCATTGACGACAGGCTTGTACAATGGAATAAATTTCCTTGTCATAGGTGGGGTATTTTCGGACAGTATCGGAGAGTGTCTCACTATGGTATGCCACCTGATGCTCATGCTAAGTGAGAACTGCGCCAACAAAATAGTCAGATGCATCACTCTCAATCTCAAATGGTTGTTACAGATTGGGCAAAGAGAGTACTAGAGCTGAGCATAATAGATGCTTTAGATCATCGAATGCTCATTTCTCCTCCTTCCCCCACATGAACTTGGCCCTACCCCCGCCCTTGGTCACCTGGTTGAGGGCCCACGCAATATGGGAGAATCCCAAAACGAACCGTCTGTAGAAGTTGGCTAGTCCCAAAACGCTCTGAAGCTCAGTCAGTGTGGTAAGGGCTGGCTAATCACGGATGACTTGGACCTTAGCTAGATCAACATGTACCCCATGCTCATCAACAATGTAGCCCAAGTATTGGACCATGTCCATGCCAAAAGAGAATTTTTCCAAGTTGTCATAAATCTTGTGCTGCCACAGAGTGCCCAAAACCTGTTGAACATGTCGCATGTGCTCCTCCCATGTTCTGTTGAAGATGAGGATGTCATCCAAATATACTAAAACAAAGGAGTTGGTGAAGGGTTTCAATACATCATCCATCAACCTCATGAAAGTGGTTGGTGCATTTCTTAAGCTAAAGGGCATGACTAGCCATTCGTAGAGACCTTCTTTAGACTTGAAGGTTGTCTTCCATACATCAGTCGGTTCGATGGGAACCTGGTGGTAGCCAAACTTTAGGTCAATCTTGCTGAAGAACTTTTCCCCCTTGAGTTGGTCAAGAAGATCATCAATCCTGGGAATGGGGTAGTGGTTCCTGGCTGTGATTTTGTTTAAGGCTTTGTAATCAATGCAGAGTCGCAAAGTCTCGTCTTTCTTCTGCACCAGTGCAATTGGGCTTCCGTAAGGGGAGGAGTTGGGCTTGATGTGACCCTTTTGAAGAAGCTCTTAGATCTGACACCTCATTTTGTCATTCTCCATCAGCTAGTGTCGATAGATTGGTCCATTAGGTAGAGGCGTGTCGAGGGTCAGATCAATTGGATGCTTGACTTGGCAATGTGTCGGTACCCATGTAGGCGAGGAGAAGATGTCTCTATATTCTTCCACGATCCCGTCCACTTTCTTCTAGTGCAAAGAGAGGCATTGTGTAAAGGCCACAGATGTGGTGACGACCTTCTTCTTACTATGAGCACGGATCACAAAGAAGACGAACTTCCAGGTCTGTGAAATGACCTTACTGCATTGCTTAGCAGAGATTAAAAAAATAGCAGTAGGCAGCGCTACCTCTGGGATCTTGTACAATTCTCTACCCAAAGTAATAATAACACTGTGGGGTCTAGACTCATACAAAAATGATGCTTCCTCAAATATGGTTTTGCTAAAAGAACATCACAAACTTCAAGGAGAGAAATATCACACAGTACCTCATCTTTGAAAAGCTTGATGTCGTAGGGTAGACGACATTGTTGGTTGACACAGAGATCTCTTCTTTGGCGAAGCTAGCCGATATTGTAGGGCTACGGGTGCGATGTCATTGGTAGGTCCAGCCGCTTGACGACCTCTACTGAAATCAGGTTATCCTGACTACCGTTGTCGGCAATGAAATGAATCAGGGCCCCTTTGACCCACATCTACGAGTGAAAGAGGCATTCCCCTTCCTCTGGTTCTTTTGGTTCACTTGGCTGGACTTTGGTGGTAGCGACAGTGGCATTGGGTTCAACATCGATAATCTGATTCCCTCCTTCCGGATTTGACTCAGAATTAGAATCGGCCTCTGACTCGGAAGCCTTCAGCTCGACCACGAGGGACTGCTTGGAGCGTCATTCTTCAGTGTTGTGCCTAGGAATTTTATGGTACTCACACCATTTTCCCGTGTCCTTCTTCGTCTTCTCATTGCCCTTCTTGTGTTGCGGCTTGGACTGGTTGTTCTGAGGGAAACCATATCAACTTGGTCCCTTGTTGTGTGGGTTGTGGCTGCCTTTTCCCTGCTTCAACTGTGAGGGGTTTGCAGATCCAAACTCTCGTTGTTTCTGCTTAAATTTATGCTCGATATTGATAGCATATCTATAAGCCATGCCCAATGAGGCGATGTCCAGGAACTCCATTTTTGTTTGAATGTATCTATGCAAACATCCGCGGTATTTGGGCATCAGATGACGCTCAGATTCTTTGATACCCAATTTGGTGCGTAGGGTATGGAAAATATTGGTGAAATCTGGTATTGTCTGGTCCCATTCTTGACGTAGTGTGGTCCATCTGGTGTATTGATCCTCGTAGCTTCCAATAGGGTAGTATTGTTCTTTAATGGCATCCCGGAAGGAATCCCATGTAGGGGCCACCATAAAAAATTTAGATTCCTCCATGGCCCTTTTCTCAGAGTAAGTATCCCACCGGTCTTTAACATGGGGAATGAACTTGAGGAGTGAAAAAGTGATCTTTTCCCTATCGAAAAAATTGTCGATCAAAAAATATCCTTCAAGCAGATTCAACCATTTATCTACAGCATCTGCATCTATCAGTCCTTCAAATAATGGAATATCAAAATTTACTTGTACCTTGAAGGGGGTTTCATGGCCGCTTGATGAAGATGCTTCTCCTGTGGGCAGTCGTCGAAGGATCTACGTGAAGTTGTCCATCATTTTGTTCCTTTGTTGTGCAAGGGCTTCATCGAGCAACATTTTAATAGGATTTCCTGCTCCATCATATTTCTTTTCGTCCCCCATGCGTTGTTGTCAGGCTCGGCATGGCCGATCTTGTAATGGCTTGATTGGTTCAAGTCCCAACTTCTTGTACCCAGATTTTGTCGGGGACATGCACGAAGAAAAATAAATGAAGAGCAGACTGCTCTAATACCATTGATCTGGATTTAGGAATGGAACGAATTGATTAACAGACTGAATACAATAAACATAGAGATATGAAGAATAACACAAATATCCAGTGAACAATATCTTATATTAAATAATGAAATAGGTTGAAACTGTAAAACTACATAATTAAAACACTTGCTCGAATGGTGGCAGTTATCTCTGAGAAGAGATGTGGTTGTTATGTGCATCTGTCTAAGCAAAATGGATTACAATGAGGCTCTAGAGGCCTTTTTGATATTACTCATGAATTCCAAAACCCTAGACATCCAAAAACCTAACCCTAGAAGATGAAATGCCAAAAGTCATGTGGGTAAAAACCTAACCCTAGAAGGTGAAAATGCCAAAAGGGTAAGTTGGTGTAATTTGGTACCTCAACTTCCAATGGTCATAACTGTTGCATACGACCTCCATTTTAGGCACGTGATAGCCCGTTGGAAAGGTATTTCAGATAACTACACATTTCACCATCAAACTCTGACTCTGTCTATAGTTTGATTGTGGCGAGCAAAAATAAAACAACGTTTAGGGCCCCAAAACAGCCCTGGAAGTACAATAAGATGTGTTGACATGAAAACATACAAAATAATCCAATTGGATTAGGCGAGCGGCCACCTGTATCCACCTGGAGGATGTATGGGGGCTCAGACAACCCCAGAAGTGTAGAACCCACAATGACAAAGCAGTACAAAAGAATGTGTTGAACAAAAAACAAACACGAGGAGCCAATTGGAATAGGTGGGTGGCCACCAATATCCACCTGGATTAGCCGTGACCCTACCTTGTGAAATAGTGTTATATTAATGTGGAGAAAGAAACTACACCTGACACAATTAAAAGAAAGTATATCTATTCAATAATTATTCAAGGGCATCAAAAGATATAAAAAATTATTAAGTGGCTAACCTTCAAACGTAAACCTTCACCCTCCACTATCACGGGATGGAATGAACCCTCCCTCAACCATATCATGCAGTCCATCCTTCTTTCCACTCGTCAAAGCAGTCCATCCTTCCTAACCTTTCCACTAATCCTTTCCACTAATCAAGGCAAGTCCATCCACCGACTCCCTTTCGACCAACCCAAACCAAGCAGATTGATACGGGCAGTTAAGGGCAGTTAGGCATTTAATTTAATAAGGGCAGTTGGGCGAAGAAAAATCTTAAAGCAACCATTTTAAAGTTGGACATATCCAAAGCCTACTACAGGGTTAGTTGGACGTTCCTCAACCTGGTTCTTATTAAAATGGGAATGAAGTTAAAGATAGTGAAATGGATCATGGTTTATCTTTAGAGCATGTCCTTTGTAGTGTTGATTAACATATGCCCCTCACTCTTTTTCAAAGCATCAAGGGGTCTGCGTCAAGGTTTCCCATTATCTCCTTTCTTATTCTTCATCATAACAGAAGCTTTGAGTAAAATGACGAAAGAGGCTTGCTCTAGTGGTCTGTTGAGAGGAGTAAAAGTGAGAGAATCGGAGAGGGTTTCTCACCTTTTGTTTGTTGACGTTGTTTTCTGTAGCGTGTTTGGCTCCTTAATAGAAGTCTCAAGGCTCAAGAGCATCCTTGATATTTACTGTAGAGCAATAGGTTGTTGAGGCAAAATTGCACAATAGTAATCCTTCCTACAAAATATTGCAATGCACTATATTATTTCTATTACTATATTATTTAACTAGTAGGTTGGACCCCCTTAGAGAATTTGCATTAACTTGATTTTGCTCCTTTTTTTTTTGAGTAAGAAATGTGACCTGCAAACAAATAGCTAGATTAAAATATAGTGTGATATTTTATTCTTCTCATATGCACAAATGGTTTCTTCATCATCAATTTACGAGACTCCTTATCCTCATATTGCATTAAATATGTTGTTGCCATGACTAAAAGAAAGGAAAAGGGTGAGAGGCCTTTTGCACAAGAATTATGACACTTATGATTAAAAGTTTTAAAGTTGTATGATTTTAATATGGCTTGTGACCTATTTAAAAATGTGGTCAACTTTATTCCATATATATATATATATATATATATATATTATGCAAGGTTGTCACATGCAAAGTGTGAATGAACCTGACTTAGAGTTAAATTCATATATGTTCTGAGCATCATATGTCACGTCGCTTGATTGGTAAGTTGATATGGTTGATATATAGAGTGGTGACAACTTACAATAGTTATGAATATGGTATAGCATTGATTTATGCTATGGTTGAAATTTTGATAGTGTAATATGCGTGGTAGCAAGGCTCGATTTGGAGTCCGAGCTGGCGACTAAGTGCTTTCCACCGTGCAAATTTGTGTTGGCTATCATGAAAGGTGGGTGAGTTTTGGTGAATTTTGAGGCGACATGAGTTGATGGAGAGTTAATGCACTCTCTGTTGGTTTTCCCTCCCGAGAATAGCACCTTTTGCATTGTTTCTTGTTGGAAATGGTTTGTTGTTGATTACTCGAGGGTTTGTAGATTCAATGGCTATGGTGGTTGGATAACGATCTTGGGCTTATATCTCATGGCTATTTAACTTATTTCAATAGGTATGGACATTTTTTACTTCTCTGGCATCAATGGCTTGATTTGTTCTGATAAATTTTAATATTGGCTCAAGTTGTTTGCATGTTGTGTGTTTTTTATGAGAATGAATCTTTGTTGGACATTGATTTTAAGATGTTATGGATGGAAAATTATTTGTATGAAACTGATACAAAATAAATAGGATTACCATTGAGACTCTCGACCTGGTTTTTTCATTTTAACTTTTACAGTTGAGTTTAAAAGGAATAAGAGCTTTGAATGAGAAAAACAGTATCATCATTGTTGTTTGCATGTTGGGTTTTATGGTTATGGCTTGCTATTAGCCATCGTGGGTTTCTTGTTATGATTGTGGATTTTGTTCTCAAAACAAAACCAAATGGAAGTATGCAATGCGCTCCCAACCTTCTCATTTTAACTACCTCTATGTCTTGTTCTGGAAGAAATGTTGAGCATTCTTTTAAGGCTCACTATAATATCATTTCAGTTTGTTGTGATAATTGTTGGGGCATGCAGGTGTGTTTTGATTATTTTCTCTCACATACATCATGCTCTGATTGGCACAATCCACTTGCAGATGATTGTAAAGGAATTTGAAACCTAGGGTTTCAACTTACACTCCTATCTCATCCTGCTTACTTTGGAATTCAAAGATATAAACCCTACCTTCAGTCTCCACGATTTTGTTATCATCATTTCGAATTGTTGGTTGGAAGTGTTGGCTGGAAATGATAAGCCCATGTGTGAAGTCGACATCATATTTTGGGTTGGTATTTAGTTGGCATATTGGTTTCTACTCTCATTTTGCAAATATTTTTAAAGGGAAGCCACTCTTTGATGAAACATAGTTCTGGCAATTGGTAACATATATGGAAAATGTATATGTCAACATAAAAATGGGAATAGCTCTTGTGCCCTGAAATGGATTCATTTTTTTATTATGGTTATAGTATTTTAGAAAAACAACGTTCAAATGGATAAAATTCAAAAGTTTAAATATGATTCTTTCTATAGGAAATTATAAAAAAGAGTTTTTAGATTGTTTGTTGATATATTTTCTTTAGTGAATTTAACTCTCAAGAATACAAAAGACAAAAGTACAAATTTTTATTTTGAGGTTTGAATTGATCATATGTATTGATGATTGATGGATAATATGTGTATGTGGAAAGAACATTGATCGTTATCACTTCCCTCCATAATTTCATATTACGTAAATTATAAAGCCCTCATTTTTTCCCAGAAGCATTATGTTATTTCCATGTTTTGTTCCAGAAGAAATATGACTTTATAGAAACCCTGTAATTTGAAAAGGGAGTTTTGAATTAGAACAATGAGCAATATTCCTATAGTTGGGCATGAAGATGGCGTGATTATTAAAATGGCTTGGTTAAGAATGGATCTTATTTAGAGCAATAATCATTTATTTCCTTTTCATAAATAACACTTTTTGTTCATTATAAACCCAAATCACATCCTAGATTTCATTAAGTATCCTTGTTCTAGATAATGACAATTGTGAATTTTAATTGGCAGAATAACTATTATAATTGTATATAGAGTAATGGATTAATGACATGCATGCTTGTGTGTTAAATAATAAGAGCCAATGTTTGAGTTTATCTTTAGAAAAAGTTAATTGATGGTTGATTAGTCTTTCATGTTCTATATTCTGATCTAAGTTTGTTGTTAGACAATGAGTTCCTTTAGCAGAGGAATCCATGGAAGAGGCAAGGGCATAAACAATTTTTGGCAAAGGAGTAATAGGAGACCCAGATTCTCCATCACTTTGATGTTGATCCTCAAGGGTTGAATAATCTATTTCAAGTTGGGTTCTTCAACTTGGTTGGTCAAGGAGTATTCCAACCACATCCTAGACCGTAGAGACCCCCTTACCCACCTTATTAGAATCTTTCACGTGTCCATGTTCCACCTCATGTCTCACTCCAGCCAGAGGTCCCTATTAATGATGGTTGGAAACATATTGTTAATCAACTTATAGTCCATCATCATGGTTGGCCCACGGTTTCATTGGCATTACCTCCTCCACCTCCACACAATCAACATGCCCAACAAATTGATCATATTGCATCCCTTGTTCTGTCCTCACGTGCAAGCAAGAGACTTAAGACAACCATCCTTGAACCTTTGTCAAGTAAAGGTAAAACAATGCTCATTCATGCCAAATCTTCTAATGACTCCTCCCAGTTAGTTACCTCTCATGCCCGACAGAATAATGAACAGTCTCCATCTCTAAGTGAAGTTAAACCTCATGCATCTCATCAACCAAACACTGAGAATATCAACTCTACAAACAGAGAAAAAAAGGCAACAAGTAGTGGGAAGAAGCAGATTGCTTCTCATAGTAAATATGGCTTTTGATTATTGCAGGACAATTAGTATGTTTCAGTTATTTTTGGGACAACATGATACTATTATCTTCATTTTTGGACAACAGTCTTATTTATTTTTTAAGGTGGCATGATACATTTATTTATTTGATATATACATGGATAATTTTGGGGAGACGCAAGGGAATATTCAAGTGATTGTTTATGTGTGTATTTATGAGGTGGCATGATTTATTTTAAAAATAAATTATGGAGCGACAAGGAGGGAATCAAGTTTACAAATATTTAAAATATTAGGGGTCCCACCTATCAGTTATTATTTAATAAACCCTTTATTATTATTATTATTATTATTATTATTACTTTTTGTCTCTAACCAATATTTAGTCTATTATGACTTAACTAATGGTAGTTTGAAACTACCACAACTTCTTTTGAGAAAGATAAAAGTTGATCCAAGGAAGGGACAAAGGGAGAGAGAACAAGGAAGATTTTTTTGATATAAGGTTTTCTCTTATTCTTGTGAGATTACTTACTTTCATTCATTCTAAGTTATCTTAGAGTCTTAACCCTCTTGTTGACAGCATGGTCTTATTGAAGATAGCAGGATTCAAGGATTGAGATACATATTTCAACAACTTATTCGTGAAAGGTTGATCATATGATATTGATAGTCTATGTATTTTGATTTGTATATGAATTAGATTTCATTACTAATAGGGAATATTTTGTAGAGTTAGTTAATGATATTTTTGTGGCTAAGCTAATCCAGAATTCTAGTCTCAATCCTCTCTTGTTGTCAGGGTCTTTTTGTATGGTTCCCATCGAAGATCTCTAAATCTGATCTTGGTCCATATCCTCACAAGGATTTGAAAAGGGGTTATGATTGTAACTTGGAAAGACATTAATAAAATCACTTTCCTGATTTCAGTCTCACACGTGTATTTTCTGATACTATTTTCGTATTTGTATTTCATTTGTTCCTTAATCCTAAAAACACAATGTTTGTACATTTCTCACTTTCTTTTTTTTGTAATGTTCACTTATAAAAGACAACATTGATTCATCATACTTATTGCTCAAGAATCGAATGATAATTTTGTCTTACGCTATAAACCCCGGATGATAATCCCAACTATCTTACCCTAGCCTAGTAAGATTAAAAAATGTTGGAGTGAGGTTCTTTATACCTTTCCCTCAACATGAGGATGCAAATTAATCCGGAAAATTCTTTCTTTGTAATCAACAATTTCTCCGATACAGAAGCAAATTCTTTTCTTAAAGCCATTCTGACACACAAAAAAAGGAAATGAAGAAGGGATTAAATACTTGGGATTCTATCTCAAGCCTGATTGATACAGGAAGGAGGACTGGAGTTGGCTTATACACAAGGTGGAAGCAAGGATTTCTTCTTGGGTTTTCAGAACCTTATCCAGAGGTGGACGACTTGTGCTGCTTAAAAATATCTTGGAAATTATTCATGTATATTGGAATTCCATCGTCACAATCCCCAAAGGTGTCTTGGAAAAAAATAGGAGGTTGAGCTGTAGATATCTGTGTGCTGGCCATATCTCCATTGGGGGGCTCCATTTAGCCACTTTGTCATCCATTGTGGTTCCAAAAAATATTAGTTGGTGGGGACTTAGAGATATTTGTCCCTTTGTTTATGCTCTTGGAGGCTGGAATCTTTGGTGCCTTACACAGGGAAACTCTCTCTAGATTAGAGTAATGCAGTCAAAATACTTCGCCAATCTAATAGTAACAGAGTAGTTTCGGTTGCTAATGAAGTCGTATACGGGTTCTATAGTGTGGAAAGCTTTAGTTGAAGCCTTCCAGTTAGTAGGAGATTGGAATGTCTGTAAATTTGGTGATGGCAGGAATGTCAGAATAGGAGAGGATCCTTGGTTAGGAGCAGGGAATAACTTCAGGCTATCGGAGCCCCTGGTTCAATTTTTAAGGAACCTCAACCTAGTCCACATCCATGAAATTCAAGTAGGGGTCTCTCAACTTAGAGGAAGAGCAAGTTGGCATGACGCAGCCTCTTTAGGACTTTCGTTGGATCTTTATGATGAATGGGACTCCTTCATTGCTCGGTTGAGAAATAACTTCATTTTTCTTGACGAAGAGACTGAGGATTCTCTTTGCTAATGATCTAGGTGGATATCAGTGACCACCCATCTTTTCCAACTGGCTCAAAACAATTTTCTGGCAATTTTGGTAATTTACTATTTTTAGCAGTTTTTTGGGTCCTGAACTTTCGAAGCCACTTTGAGGCCCTAATTTTTTTGGGAAAATGGGGATCAACATGGAACAAAGGTCAATTTTTCTCACACAAAAGTTGTATTCCTCGGATAGATCTTTCTAACGGTGTATCGAGCGCCCCAAACAGAGATCGTATGCAAAAGTTACGCCCCTGGGAAGTTAACGTATCAACTACCCCCATCAGGGCCCGCAAACCTTTGGATTTTCATCTTCCGGGGTTAGGGTTTTGAATTTTCCTTATGTTAAAAAGGCCCTTAGAGCCTCATTGTAAAAATCATCTTCTCACGGATGCGAGTAGTCGTCACATCTCTTCTCAGAGATAAGCTGTCACCATTCTAGTGAGTCTTTCACTCTATATTTTACAGTCTTTGTACATTTTCACTCGTTAATAGAAAATTGCGTATTATTGTATCTCTGTGTTTATAATTGCATCTCTGATACATTTCTGTTATATTATTGGATATCCGTGATATCTCTGTGCATTTCTTTATTATATCTCCTCTCTCATTTTGTGTTGAAAATAATCTGGATCAACTAATCCTTCAATCAAAAGGATGGTTCTTTTACTGTGAAACTGGGCTATAAAGCCTGGAAAGAAGAAAGACTATTAGTACAGCCTAAATGGTGGTGGAAGTCTCTATGAAAATGTAAAGCCCCCCTTAGATGCAAAATCTCCTTTTGGCCTGCTCTGAATAACAAACTCTTGGCATGGGACAATGGGATGAAAAGAGGGTGGTGTGGCCCCAATCGTTGCATACTTTGCATATTTCAGGTTGAATCGGTTCCTCACCTTTGTGTGTCTTTCCCATGTGCAGTTTAGGTTGCAAAGTTGGTCAAATAAAAGTTAAGTGCAAGGTTTGAATGGAATAAGGATAGCTTGGAAGAATGTTATCAATTATGGGTTCTAGACAGGGTTGTGAAACTTTATTCTGGTTTGCCAAGCATTATGATTTCAAATATATGGTGGGCACACAAATCAACTATCTTCAAAGACAAATGGATTCCTCTGGAGGTGACAACCGCTATCACTCTCAGTCGGGCTTCATATTTTAAAGAAGATCCCAAAGGTCTTAAGCAACACAATTTTGTTCGTCCTTCTTTAGATTATGACATTGCGTGGGGATATTTTGACGGGGCTAGCCAGGGACATCCTCCTTCTTTCAGAGTTGGTGTAGTTATTTTTATCAACCAAAACCATTTCATTTATATCATATATGTTATGGGAGGTGGTACCAACAATAAAGTTGAGTTAATTACGCTATGGACTTTACTGGAGACGACAAAGCATAAGGACATCAGAAACTGCAAGTTATGGGGTATTAAAAATTGGCAATTGAATGGGCTCAAGGAAAAATCTTAATTCAAAATATCAACTTGACCAATATCATGAGATAAATTAAGTTGTCTTTTGAGTCCTTTGAATTGATTTCATTTCATCATGTTCTTAGAGAACTCAATGTCAAGGTGGACGGATTGTCTAAAGAAGTGCTTCAGTTGCAAAGAGGAGCATTTGGGTACTACGAGTATTTCAATGGAATCAAATCTGAGGCAATGGAGATCCACCTGTAGTGCAATTTGTTGCATCTGTTTTTAAGTATAGGAAGTAGAAGACTATAAAGTATTTTGTAAAAATGCAACCGTTTTTTGACAGGATAAATCTTTTTTGGGATAGTCAAAGGATGTAATCCTGAACAAGTTGTTTTGAATGAATATAACATGTATATTCCTAGAATATGTAATCTTTTTTTCTCTAGGAAAAAAAAAGTTTATATATATATATATATATATATATATATATATATATATATATATAACAAAAGGATTAAAAAAATGGATTTCAACATTAATGAAGGAAGGTTTACACATAAAGGAGTTTCAACACCTATTTTTGAAATATTAAAAGTCAAAGGAGTTGTTCAAGGAAAAAATATTAACGTTGTGGTTTGTCCATACAAGAATGAAAATTACATCAATATTGATATTGCCAATCAATTATCAATTTTAGAGTCAAATATAATTGAAAAGAACTTTGGCAATACGCAAATTAAGAATTTACAAGTAACAATTGATGATTATAAATACATATCTGAATTCAATGTTACAAAAATGATTGAACCCGATGTTGGTATAATTCTTGGTTTAACCTGGCTAGAAACACTAGGTACTTTCATCTTAAATGTGGAAAAATGGTTTTTGATGTTTTATTGCCAACAATATCAAGTGAAATATAAACAAGTTTCCATGAAAGTAGATTTGGGATGGATCACTCCCGAGAAGATGCAACATATTACTTCAGGAATTCAAAGATTATATCATTTTTTTTCGTCAAGTATCACAACTACAAAAACAAAGTATCATGAGAAGACAGTTTGAGCTAGAACAAGAGATATGTCTCTCTCTAATCATGCTTTCAGGACAAAGAATTTTTAAGGGTAAGGCATTGAAAAATACTATATGTGTGTGTGTGTGTGTGTGTGTGTGTGTGTGTGTGTGTGTGTGTGTGTGTGTGATCCATGTGGAAATTGGTGGCCACCCACCTATTCCATTGGCTCAAAACATGGGTTTCCACCTTGGCAGCTTTTCTACGGTTTTTCGGGTCCTGAACTTCCGGGGCCGTTTTGAGGCCCTAAACGATGTATTTTGGGCATGACAACGCCTATGTCCTTATAAAAGGCATGGTTTGGGATGAACAGAATATGTCCTCCTCGGCCAGACCTTTCCAACGAGGTATTAAATGCCCCAAACAAAGATCGTATGCAAAAGTTACACCCTTGGGAAGTTGACGTACCAACTACCCCCATCGGGGCCCACAAACCTTTTGGTGTTTCATCTTCCGGGGTTAGGGTTTTGGATTTTCTTTATGTTAAAAAGGCCTCTAGAGCCTCATTGTAAACATCATCATCTTCTTGTGAATGAACATAGCAATCACATCCCTTCTTAGAGATAATTTGCCACCATTCTAGCAAGTCATTCACTCTATAATTTTACAGTTTTTGTACAGACTCTCATTAATAAAAATTGTGCATTACTATAACTCTGTGTTTATTACAATATCTCTATATATTTTAGTATTATATTTCCGCCTTCATTTCATTCTCAAAATAATCTGGATTAGTGGTATCAGAGCAGACTGCTCATTGTCATTTCTTAGTGCATGTCCCCAACGAGGTCAGGGTACAGAGAGTTGTGTCTCGAGCTAGTTTCCTTGAGGACAACTGCTCTCGTCAACCCAAGCGGCCTCGCATGGCGGAAGAAAAAAGAGATGCAGGAGCAGAATATCCCATCAAGTTGTTGTTTGTGGATTCCCTCACGCAACAGAGGAACGAGATGTTGGAGAATTTTGTTCAAATCCTTCAAATATTGTCAGCAATAACAAGTACGTCTTCATCAAGCAGTCACTTTGGAGACACTACTCCATTCAAGGTACAAGTTAATTTTGATATTCTCGTATTTGAAGGTCAGATCGATGCATATGCTTTGGAAAAATGGTTAAATTTGCTAGAAGGTTATTTCTTTGTTCACAATTTTTTCGACAGAGAAAAGATCACCTTTGTGCTCCTCAAGGCTCTCCCCCATGTCAAAAACTTGTGGGAAACTTATTAGGAGAAAAATTCCACAGAGGAGTCTGGAATATTTGGGGTTGAGCCCACTTGGGATTTTTTTATGGATGTGGTCAAGGAGCAATATTACCCTATGGAAAATTATGAAGACCAATACATGAGATGGACCACACTACATCAAAAGCGGGACCAAATAATGTCGGGGTTCACAAATACCTTCCATACCTTGCGCACCAAGCTAGGTATCAAAGACTCTAAGCAACATCTGGTTCTGAAATACTGCGGGGCTCTACACAAGTACATTCAAACCAAAATGGAGTTTATGGACATCTCATCATTGGGAGCCACTTATAAATATGTTGTCAAAATCGAGCAGAAATTTAAGTTGCAGAACAAGCGGGAATTTGGGTCTACAAATCCGCAACAACCAAAGTATGGTAAAGGAAACCCTAACTCACAAAATAGTCAACCTCAAGACAACCAGTCCAAGCCACAAGAAAATAAGGGCAACGAGAAGACTAAGAAGGACACTGGGAAGTGGTTCGACTTCCACAAAAGCCCTTCATTTTGTTCTCAAAATAATCTGGATGAATATATATAGTAACAATAATCATAAATAATAATAAATAATAATAATAAATAGTAATTAATTATCTAAGGGACACATCCTTTCATGAATGGTCACCATATGTGCCTTTAGGTTCTCTATATATTTGGCACATTCATCATTGAACATCATCAACTACCAATCTATATTTTATACATTCTCTTATAATATATTTTACAGACCTACATGAATTATTGTGTTATATCCTTTCTATTTTGGATATTTTTTGTATAAATAGGATTTGTTCATCACATCAAACCTCAATGGATGTACATGTACCATACTTGTGCTATCTACAAACTCAAGAGTTACTCCTTGTGCTCCACTTTAAAATGATTGTAATGTGCATTGCAACTACCCCAAATATGCTTGTCAAAAATCGTTTATGAAGCATGTTAATAGTAATATCTATAGTAGTTCCAATAGAAGTATTGTTAACATGATCCACTTGGAACTTCTCATTCAACTTATTTAACTCAATAAGCACACACACTAATAAATTGATGCAAAAATGCACTTGAAATGTTGTTTCTAACTCATGCAATTTTTCTCCCCTAACTCCCAATCTTTTAACAAAGTAAACATGAGGTTAACAAGTCTTTTTATGACCTTGCCTCTCAATAGCTACCTAATTTGTTGAAGTTGTAACACCTCTAACTTGGGGATTTGAAATGATTCCATTAGTTGTTTCAATTCTCCATGTCTTTTAGCATATTTTTCAAGCTTTGAATAAAATTTATTTACAAATTTATAAATAAATTGCAACTCTAGAAAATGAGATGAAGCATTGTTTGTTTCTAATGCTTCTTGATGAAATATGTTATGAATATTTCATAAATGATGGGCATCTTGATGAAGTTTAGTCAATAAACCCATCACAAATACTCCTCATGGTGAAAACCCCATCATATCTAAATCCAACTAATTTCATCAAGGATAAATCCATTTCTTCTTAAAAAAAAAAA
>ML826580.1:32617-63168 GCA_009831015.1 Picea engelmannii
TATATATATATATATATATATATATATATATATATATATATATATATACTTTTGATATTAGGAAATTATGAATTTTTGATTGGTTAAGAAAGCTGATGGGACTCATAAGCTCTGGTTGGAGATGACTATTATAAAAAGATAATTAATAAAAAATACATAAAATTTTAAAAAATCATAAAAGTGTCATGTGTAGCTTTGTATTAATAGTTCATTGACTAAGTACTAGGTGACTATTATAAAAAGATAATTAATAAAAAATACATAAAAGTTTAAAAAATCATAAAATTGCCATGTGTAGCTTTGCATTAATAATTTCATTGACTAAGTATTATTTTTGCATTAATAGTTTATTGACTAAGTATTGTTTCTCTTCTCCAAGAGAGTGAATGTCATTAAATTAGATATCAATAACACATATTTCAAATTGAATTGACTTATCAATTTTATTGACAAATTTTTGTAAAGCTTGTTAAAGTTTTAGAATTTTTAATTATTAAAATGATTTTTGTTTAAAAAAAAAAAAAGAAAAAAAAAAAATATATATATATATATATACTTTTGATATTAGGAAATTATGAATTTTTGATTGGTTAGAAGGTTGATGAGACTCGTAAGCTCTGGTTGGAGATGACTATTATTAAAAGATAATTAATAAAAAATACATAAAATTTTTAAAAATCATAAAAGTGTCATGTGTAGCTTTGCATTAATAGTTCATTGACTAAGTATTGAAGTGACTATTATAAAAAGATAATTAATAAAAAAATACATAAAAGTTTAAAAAATCATAAAATTGTCATGTGTAGCTTTCCATTAATAATTTCATTGACTAAGTATTATTTTTGCATTAATAGTTCATTGACTAAGTACTGTTTCTCTTCTCCAAGAGAGTGAATGTCATTAAATTAGATATCAATAACACATATTTCAAGTTTTAAAAAGAGTTTCTTATTTGTCTTAAAAAGAGTTTCTCAAAATTTAAAGATTTTTTCACTTTTATATGGATCATGAACACATAGGTTTATGTAAAGCATTTGTAATATTTTATAAAATACTAAAAGTTGTTTTCTTTAATAATAACTTAATTATTGGGAAACCCTAGCCTTAAGCCCATGCGCGCCCCTGTCTGACCGATCCAGTACACTCTGCAGCCCAACTAACAACTAGCCCTGGGTGAACCATCACCGGCTCTGGTCTGTAGACATGGGCAACGAGGAGGGGGGGAAACCCCCCTCTTATAGTAACATAACCGCTAATGATAGAGCAGGCAAGGGATCGAAGCGACCTGCATTTGAGCCGTCGCAGCAAATCCGTGAGGAGCTCCTCGCCAAAGAACAGGGTTTCAGAAAGGAAATGGAAACGGAAGCCATCACATCCCGTCCCAAAGCACCTCGAGGATGGGAGCCCGGCCAAATGCATCCCTCAAATGGATAAATCGCCCAGATACCTCATAAGCTCAACCAGGGTTGGTGAGCATACCCAGTTCATGCAAGAACATGCCCTCATTGGCAAGTTCCTGGGACTATGGCCATCAGAAAGGGACCTAAACAAATGGATCAAACACTGGTGGAACCCCAGGGGAGACTACAAGGTTCAACTTAGCTCAAAAGGCTTCTTCACGATCATACTGTATAACCTAGAAGACAAAGATCGCATCTTTGAGAACGACCCATATTTCTTCAACTCAGCAGGTCTATTTCTCAGGTTCTGGACAGAGCGCTTCAGCCCGGATAAGGAAGACTTCTCAATGGCACCTGTCTGGATTCGCCTCTATTCCCTCCCACAAGAGTTCTGGTTGGAGGAGATTCTTATGGGAATAGGTAACACAATCGGCCAATATGTCAAAGCCTCAGAAGCCACAAAGCAACGAAAATACACCTCATATGCCCGAATATGTGTGTACATGAACATCGCTCAAGCCCTACCAGGAGCAATAATACTGGAGTATCAAGACGAGGACTGGTCGCAAACCCTCGACTATGAACACATCCTGTTTAGATGCAGAAGATGCCATGAGCATGGTCACCTGTTCCGAGACTGCCCGCTGAATCAGCTCGCTCCCAAAGCCGACCAGAATACGCAGAAGGATGGCTTCATAACAATCCAATCAAGGAAGAAGAACCCCCCTCGAAAGCAAGCAACCGACCCCAAACCTGGCATTTCGACCAAGAATGCCTATGACATCTTAAGCCAGCTCCCTGAGGAAGCACAAATCCAAGATCTGCACAATGGAACAAAGAAAGGTACAGATCTGAGCCATACGCCCCCCGACCAGAACAAATAAATCCAGGCCGAGGAAAGGGGGGACGCAGATGGAGATACACCAATGCAGTTGGACGCCCAAGACCTAACAGACATAGACTTCAAAAAACTGGAAGAAGCTCTCAACTTAAGAGATCTGCAAGGCCTCCCAGAAGAGCAGCTCAGAAAGGTGCATAAAGTCTTCCTCGACTCAACGGAAGGATCCACATCCCGCCTTGGTATTGCCACAGAATCAAGCTCCGGATCTAAGAAAATCCCATGCGAGAATAAGAGGCGAGGGCGAAAACCGGCACATCAACTAATTAAAGAAGCGGGAAACCTCATGATCAACTCAGGTCAGATTCAGAAGCTCTCGGAGGGATACCTCCACCCACACTCTTCTACCTAATGATGAAGCTCATAACCTGGAATATAAGAGGACTCAATGGCAGATCTAAGCAAAGAATCCTCAGGGACTATATCAAGGGGGAAAGCCCAGACATCCTATTGCTACAGAAAACAAAATGTGCAGGAATAGAAGCGGAAAACATCTTCCAACGCATTTGGAAAGACTGCAACTACTTCTACACGGACGTAGCGGGAGCCTCGGGAGGCCTAGCCATTCTGTGGAACCCAAACCACACCGTCCTCAGCGAGCCCTTCTCAACCACAAGAACCCTATCAGCCCACTTTGAAGTAATAGGCTTGAATCAAGAGGGGACCATCACCAATGTTTACGGCCCTCAAGGACAACAGGAAAAAAACAAGTTCATGGACAAGCTGGCCCACGTTAAAGCCTTGGTCACCACGCCCAAGTGGATCCTGGGAGGCGATTTCAACATGATAATGTCACTGGAGGAGAAAGTTGGTGGTAGCAAGCGACTTGAGCCAGACAGCGGTAAGTTCAAAACCCTTCCCGAACAGTTAAATCTAGTGGATATAGAAAACAACAATGGAACCTTTACCTGGTCCAACCGCAGATCAGGTAATCAACATGTGGCATGCCAGCTTGACCGCTTCCTTGTCGCGGAAGAGCTGATAGAAAGCGGTATTTGCATGGAAAGTTCAATCCTCCCCAAAGTGGGCTCAGATCACTAGCCCATTGCCCTTCAGATCGCAGCAGAAACCACCCCCGCGCTTAAACCCTTCCGGTTTGAAAAATTCTGGCTCACCCACCCAGATTTCCAGCACCTAGCGAAAACCTGGTGGAACCAAGCTGAGGTAGACCATAGCACCAAGATGTACAAATTTCAGCAATGGCTTAAAAACTTCAAGCAAATGCTCAAATATTGGAACAGACACACCTTTGGAGACATATTTCAGAGCATCAAGGACGCCGAGAACAGGCTAGCCGAGATACAAAAAATCTTCATAACCAGAACTCGAACTCCTGAGCTCATGAAGGAGGAGGAGCAACTACAATTGCACTTGGAACAGAGAAGACAACAGGAAGAAATCCTCTGGAGACAAAAATACAGGGTGCAGTGGCTCAAGGAAGGGGAAAAAAACACAAAATTTTTCCACAGGATAATGATCCATAGGCGGCACATCAACAGAATAACCCATCTGGAAGATGAGCACGGTAACCTGCTACGAGAGCACGGTTGCATCGAAGAAGAGCTCATACGACATTATCAGAACCTCATGACGGAAAACAGGCAGAATCGAGAGGCAGCCATCACCCGAGTTACCAGTCACGTCCCCTCACTCATCACCCCTGAACAGAATGCTGCTCTAACAAGGCCAATCACCCAGGAGGAGGTGGATCAAGCAACAAAGGACATGCCCCCGGGAAAGGCACCAGGCCCTGATGGCTTCACTACAGACTTCTTCCATCACTGTTGGGACATTATAAGGAAGGACGTTTGGGAGGTGGTCGAGGATTCACGTACCTCGGGCCAAGTTCTTCAAGCTTTCAATGCCACCTTCCTCACTCTCATTCCGAAGGAGGAGCGAGTCACCAACCCCAAGCACTTTAGACCCATAGCCCTGTGCAATGTCATCTATAAGATCATCACCAAGGTAATTGTAAACCGACTCAAGCCAATTTTGCCCTTTGTCATCTCCAAAGAACAAGCCGGCTACGTGGAAGGTAGGCAGATTATGGACAGCGTCATTCTAGCGCATGAGGTAATCAACTCCCTCAAATCAACAAAAATCCTAGGTATGCTAATCAAACTGGACCTCTCAAAAGCCTTTGACAAATCCAGTTGGCATTATCTTAAAGCCATCCTAATTTCATTTGGTTTTGATCAAACTTGGGTTAGTTGGATCATGAATCTCACCTCCACGGCTTTCTTCTCAATCCTAGTAAATGGGGTTCCCTCCCGGCCCTTCTCGGCCTCCAGGGGCATTCGGCAGGGGGATCCACTTTCACCCTTCCTTTTTGTCCTAATGGCGGAGGGCCTGGGACACTACATTAAGACAACAGTCCAGGAAGGCAGCCTCAAAGGCCTCCCCCTGCACAACATCAGACCGACCCCCTCTCACAGCCAATTCGTGGATGATACCCTCCTCATGAACTCTCCCATTGCACGAGAAGCCCAAAAGCTCAATTCCATTCTGTCTGACTTCACCGAAGCTTTGGGCATGACTCTGAACCTCGACAAATCCAAGCTTTTCTTTTTTAACACCCCAACAGCGGTCCAACTACACATTTCTATAATCTTGGGCATCCCTAGGAGCTCCCTTTCGTCCAATTACCTGGGCATTCCTCTCACGGGAGCGCCTGCCAAGTCCATCTCATGGGACAGCCTCCTCCTCTCTATCTCAAACCGTCTGGCCAACTGGACCTTCATACCCCTAAACATTGCAGCCAGATTGGTCTTGTTAAAATCAGTCCTTCAAACCCTCCCAACCTATCTTTTCACAGCTCTAGCCGCACCCAAACAAATCATCAGAGCTATTAGAAATATATAGAGAAACTTCCTCTGGCAAGGTTTGCAACCGAACAAGAAATGGGCTTTCGTGAGTTGGGACAAGGTCTGTGCTCCTAAAAACACGGGAGGCCTTGGGCTTCGCGATCCTGGCAGGCTTAATCAGATAATGGGAGCCAAGATTTGGTGGAGATGGATGAAAACGCCAAACGCATTATGGGCACAAATTTGGAAGAACAAATATGCCTCCACAATGCAGTTTGATCAACTGATCCGACACAACACCAGAATACAGGGCTCGAACATCTGGAACACAGCTTGGCAAAACAAAGACTTAGTGCAGAAGCACGCTTTCTGGGAGATACGCAATGGCGACAGCGCAGAGTTTTGGCTGGACTCATGGCAACAACTCAGGCCTCTAACTGAGCTTGCTGAGCTTACACCTCTACAGCATGTCCTCAATCAAGCGCCTTCACTAAAGGTAAAAGACCTCTGGAAACCTCTGGAAGTGAGCCAAAATTGGAGGCAGTGGAAGACCTCTAGTCAAGAGCTAGGAATTCCTTCCGACGTTGACCTATTGGCCTGGCAAAACGAAGCAGCACGCAAGAAAATCCCCATTAGGGAGGGACCTGATATCCTTCGATGGGGGCACTCGGCCTCAGGCAACTTCTCGGCAAAAGAAGCCTACTACATACAAGGCAACTATCACAATCAAGAAAAGGACACCATCTGGGGTAAGATTTGGGACAAGGCCCTCTAGCCGAAGGTCTCTACCTTCCTTTGGCTAATTATTCACAATCGAATTCTGACGTGGGACAACCTCCGTAAAAGGGGTTTTATTGGGCCCTCCATATGTGCTTTATGTCACTGCCAAGAAGAAACCAAGGAGCATCTTTTCAATGGTTGTCACTACAGCCAAGCGGTTTGGGATCAGGGGGCTCAAATCATGCGCAAATCCAATCAAAATAGAGGTAACATCAGAGACACCATCGAGCACTGGGGCGCAATCACCTTCAACAACACCATCCTGAACCACATCTGGCTACTTCTCCCAGGTTTCATTCTTTGGCAAATATGGAAGGAGAGAAACAAACGCATCTTTCACTCGAAGGAATCCACTCCAGAGCTCACCTAGGACAGAGTAGTCACTCATATCAAGGAAACAATCTGAAGCAAGAGCTGGCAAGCGAGAGACCGGGTCTGTCACAATGAAGAATTAAGTACCCTCCAAAGATGGCAACTCAATCTAAGTGACCTGGTGACAGGCCATGCTCCCAAGACTCAAACCACCAACCCATGCACCTGGACCCCCCCCCCCCAATGGATTTGTAAAAATCAATTTTGATGGAGCCTCAAAGGGCAACCCAGGACCCGCAGGTTACGGGGCGGTGATCAGAAATTCCATGGGGGGAATTCTAACCTTAACAGCAGGATACCTGGGGGAAACCACAAACAATGTCGCGGAACTAACAGGTCTACTACAGGGCCTCCAAGCAGCCGTCTCCCTATCCAGTCACAAAATAATTCTGGAAGGGAACTCACAAATCATCATCCAGCTAATCACCAAGATCCTGCATGGGGGCAATCCGCATAAAATCTCTCCCAGCTGGCGTCTGGCAGGACTGCTTGAGGACTTCAACAAATTACTCAATCGCAGCTTCAACATCATTCCCTCCCACGTTAAGAGGAAGGCAAACGGAGTGGTTGATCACCTGGCAAACGAAGGAGTCCAGAGAGAACTGGAACGCATAATCTGGGACGCTCGATCCCCTGAAGCCTCCGACATATCTCAACAATGTCAACTCCTAGCCGACAAGGATCTCCTACCCCCGGATGGGGTGACATGTGGGCAGTTTGGGCACGTGGAGGCGCCAACGAGAGGGCCATGCATGGGGGGCCCTACTCTTGGCTGCGGGTAGTTATTAGAGCCCTCGCCTCCGTAGACCACCGGATTACGATGGAGTTCCTCGCGCGTGGGTAGGGGATGGCCAGCCAGAGCATTAAGCTCTCGGCGTTAATGCTGGCAGCTATGGGTTATGCATATTTTAGTTTGAACGGACCTCCCACTTTGCATTCGAATTTGTTTCAGCTGGTTCAACACCGCCGCGCAGGAGGTTCCGCCCGAGCCCTCACCATGCCACGGGTAAGGGGTAGGCCTCGCCAAGGCGCTGGCTGGTACGCAGCAGACTCACGAAGGAAACGACATCAGAGGTTTGCCAGAGCTATACTCTTGGCTAAGAAGAAACACAGGGGTGGCACCACTATAGAAAACTCGCCGCCTCAAACTTACGTTGAGGAGGACCTGTCCATCACGCTTCCACTGGATTTTTTTGAGAGTCGGATGTTCGTTGTCCCGGACAATTAGGATCCTCCGACAAGCTTCGGACACACGACAACTGCACCCAATTTGGGTAACTCTCCAGCGCCCACCATAGCTCCGAGTGCAACATTTGTGGCCTGCCCTGTGGAGGAGGAGCCATCGGAATCCATCGTTGGGGCACAGACGCAGGGGACACCGCCGGATTACAAGGCAAGGGAAGCAAAGGAGGTGTAGCCGGAGCGTAGTGCGGACACGCAACAGCAAAGGACGATGCCGAATCAAAAAGAAGTGGAGTCTTAAAGGAATTTGCCACCTTCGTCGTTGTTCCTGCATCCCGAACACCTCAACTTGATCTTTGAAGTGCGCAGCCTCGTGGAGGATCAAATCTTCAGAGCTGTGCAAGTCAACCAGCGCCTAGACATGTTGTACGCGGCCTACTCCAAAGCTACTCCACGGCGCCAATGCCCCACTTGTGCGTAGCCCTTTGTCCTCCCTGTCAATGACGACAACTTCGACTGAAAAGGTTCTGGTCTTCCTTATGGTTTCCACGCTCTTTCTAGTTACTGTTTATCAGAGTCGTAGCTCTCTAGTCCTTAGCATAATTAGCTTTAACACAGTTTTTCTTTTACTGTTGAGCATAATGAACATAATCCCTGGTTTCCTTCGGGCAGGGTGGCGAAACATCATGCCTAATTTTGCTTGCTATTGTGGACAGGCCAGCTGTCCTGGTTTCATGTATAGGCAGGACAGCTGGCACATGCATGCCAAATGTCTATCCTTTTTTGAAAGCTTAATATAACAGGTTCTGCTTTTTATTTAAAAAATAATAATAATAACTTAATTATTTTTTAAATTGTAAATCACCATGTAAAATATCCAAATAAAATTATTAGTAACATGTGTAATGTCAAATATAGTCATATTTTTTAAATACATTATTTAAAAAAAAAAAAAAATTACAATTTTGAGAATTTTAATACCTTTAAACAATGGCTCATCATAAATGTGATTATTGTGATGATAGGGTGTTATTCATCCATATTCATGATCAAAATAGACATTTTGTACGTATCTCAATAAAATATTCACATTACCACTTAATGATAGTATAACAACAATACATAGTTTAACTTCCATTAAAAAATGTTTAAAAATTAGACATTTGTATAAAGAAAGAGAGATAGAATATGAATCTCCATGAATTTAAATATATATTGGTGTTAGACATACAATATCATTCAATAACTTGTTTTTCATAGTTTTATTGAAAACAAAATTACAGATAGATTTCTAAATTCTTATAGGTCAAATACCCATTTTTATCATTGATAAAGATTTAAAAATAGAAATAAATGTTAGAGTAGCATTCAAATTTATTTTAATTAAGTTCACCCATTGGTGTGACGTGTCTTTGAACAATTTCAAATTTAAATTTATGTGTTGGTGTAGTGGTGGCTCCAAATCTAAATTTAATTAGATTTATGTGTTGTTTGGAGGTGGCTTGAATGGTTTAACAAACTTCAAATTTAAAACTATTGACACAATTGAAATTGACCTTTTGGTGAAACTTAAAATAACATTAAACATAAAGAGTGGATATAGTTAAACATTAAATAGTTTAAAAACATTTATTGTATTTATCAATTAACTAAATAAAATGTAAACATAATCTTAAGGCAAGGACTAGCTCCTTTGCAGCTATTGTCCTTGTTTATATATATATATATATATATAGAGAGAGAGAGAAATTTCATATTTATAATTTTCCTCACAAAAATAGTTTATAATACCAAAAAAGAAATAATAATATGTATATATAAAAATTTATTTTCAAATATTTTAATTGTAAAAATTTAAATTTATATTTTTTTTCACAAAAGTAGTTTATAATACAAAAATATATATGTAGTAATATCATTCAATCCTAATTTGGGAAGAAGTATTAAATTTATTTTAGAAAATTTAATTGAGAAAAAAACTAGATTTATATATATATTTTTTTTCATTATATTAACAAAAGTAGTTTAGGATACAATATATATGTGTAGCAATATCATCCAATCCTAATTTGTGAAGGAGTGTATTACATTGGGTATAAAATTAAACCACCCAAATTCATAAATACACATATAACGGTCTTAAAAAATAAAAAACTAAACATTTTGTGGAATCCAAAAAAAAAAGTGTTAAGGTGTATAATATATATCGGCAAAGAATACAACACATTTAACATAACTTGTGCTTATTTGCTTCCATAAACTAATATTATAGTTGTTATGTCTTAAAAGACCACATACATAGATTCATGTAACTATTATTTTACTCTTAAGAGAAAAAAGACATTAATTTTGTGTCGAGGTTAGTGTTTCTCGGAGAGAATGTTACACTCTTTCAAAACTTAAATGATCAAACTAAGTATTAAAATAATAAAGTATCATGATTCTACATCCACTCTCTCTCAAAAGATTTTCGAGTGTGAATCGAGCTTATAAAAATTATTTGGAGGGATTAGCTCTTCAAAAGTTGAATTGTTGTCTAGTACAATGGAAACAAATCAAATTCAAATGATTGTAAAAATTTATGTGGAATTTTTGTTCCAAAGGTTTTTTTTGGTCTTAAAAGGAATATGTGTTTGAGTAGCGGGAGAATAGGCTAGTGATTTGGACTTTTTTTTCATTTGGTTAGTGTGCATTGAGTTCAAATCACATATTTTTACGTGAATTTGACATAATTTTTCATAGAATTTCAAAATCTAAATGTTAAGATTGCATAATTTGGACAATGTAAGGATTTTTGGAGTTGCTAAATTAATGTAACTATTTAATCTTCCGTTTAGTTGTCAAAATTCTATGACATAAGTAATGGAAATTTTGATCGATTCAAAATTTAATAATGTTTTAAACATTTAGATCGACTTGGAATTAGAAAAAAACCATCAAACGTCATTCATCACATTGAACTTTAATTTATAATAAAACTACAATTCTAACTAAAATTTCTTTCAATTTTTTATTAAATTTATGACTAGGAAAAGATACTTTCACTATAAAAATTAGCTTGCTCCCCAAAACAATCTACAATAATTGAAACAATTTCAATGGGTTAAAATGTGATTTTGAATAAAAATATGTATGATAGATTTCATTGAAAAGTATGTCTGTAACGCAATGACATCAATATAAGACAAGAGTAAGCTGCAAAGTAGTTAGTCCCTACCTTTTTTCAATAGAAAATTTCACCATATATTTATATATGTTGTTCTCAAAAGCAGAGAATCAAATAGTAGGTACACAGTCTACAAGTACACTTCACCAAAATAACTACTAACAACATTAGCATATGTGTTTGGTCAAAATGTGTCCAAAACTTACAAAATGACAGTTTTTTTTGAGACCAGCCAAATAGTCTCGGCAACATAGTTCAAACTTCACCAAGAGAATACAGAAAAGAGCGTCATAAAACAAGATATATAAAATATCCATAATCCCATCCAGGATAGAAATCTCAGGAAAAAAGGCGCATTGAAAGTGGGGGGGCCTTCTGGCCATCCTGCCATTTGCAATAATGTATCCTTCCTTCAGGGGCCAAAAGGGCTTCCTTCGATAGTGAGTATGCTTCCTTGTTATCTTCCCGATAGATATGTTCGAACTTTAAGTCTTTGAAATTAGTAATAAGGGATCTGATCTTCTGCTTCCAACCAATAAGAAATGTAACACAAAGTGTGCACTTGTTGTTAATCCAATTGATCACTATCTTTGAATCCCCAAGTACCTAAAGCTATGAAATATCAAGTCTAATGGCTAAGATTAAGGAGACCCAAGCACCAAAAAGTTCAGCCCGCATGTTCAAACCACAACCACAGTTATAAGTCCACTTGTAGATAGTAAACCCACCACTCTTAATAATACCATCTACTCCACTCATCTTACCATTGTTTTGTGACGCACCATCAAACCAACCTACCTTCGTTAGTCCCTACCTTCGCTAAATAAAAAAACAAAAAGCATTAAAAACATTCCAAGTTAATTTTCTTTTGTTTTAGATCAAAATTTCGAATAACCATGCAACACTTGTGGATAATCGTGAATGCTAATCTTTATTCTAAAGTTGTTTCCCTTGATCTAGTTTATGAAATAAAAGAAATAAATTAGAACGAGAACAAGCCAATTCTTCAACCTATTGACTTTTAACTTTTTGATGAGGACAAAAACGACAACTTCAATATCTTCTATCACAAACACCTCATTATTCCAAACAAATCATTAATTTAACTAAATTTCAAACAAATCAATCATTGCTAAACAAATCAATCATTTCTTTGTTGTAAAAATTAAAAGCGTAGGTAGGAAATTAGGAATGATTGCAAACAAATCATTATTTTAACTAAATTTCAAACAAATCAATCATTTCTTTGTTGTAAAAATTAAAAGCGTAGGTAGGAATGTTTGCAAACAAATCATTATTTTAACTAAATTTCAAACAAATCAATCATTTCTTTGTTGAAAAAATTAAAGTTTGGATGATCGAAAAGTAATTGGGGCCGGATCAAATGGAGTTGCCGGAATGTCCCTGCTTCAATTGTAAGGTCATTGAGGCTCGTGTAGACGTCAATAAATCGATTCGAGGATAGATTTTTTGGAGTTCCGAACGTTTTTTATTATAAAAAAATGGGTTATTTTATATTTGTGTGTAAATCAGTCTAATATGTTTATAAAAGGTATCCAAGGCAGCCTCGAAGAGCTTGGAGTGTGTGAATGTGCTAAATGGCATCTGCAGTGGAATTCTATTATCTTATCTCTGTGCTATCTGATCAATCATTTCTTTGTTGAAAAAATTAAAAGCGTAGGTAGGAATGATTGCAATCTAGTAAGTAGGACTGATTGAAATCTAGTTAGATGGAAAAAAAATTCACTAAATGAATATTATGATTCATTTTGGCTTTTATTTCCATCCGTGGAGAGAAACATAATAATAAAAAAAAAAATTAAAAATAGGCCATGATAGTTGAACAAAGCATAAAAAAGAGGCCATAGTAGTTCAACAAAGTTCCTTTCAAAATATAGCTTGGTGGCTTTCCTTACAAACGCAAGGAAATTTAAGTGGATAAAGTAAGTCTATTGGAGGGAAGGATTATATTAATATAAAACCAAATTCCACAATGTTATACTATATAATCGATACATTTAAGAACTACAAATTTAATTACATATAAATAACATCCAGTGGGCACAAAAGACACGAGGGAATATATATACAAAAGACATAGAGAGAATCAATATATTGTCCTTCAATGTGCATTGAATAGCAAAGTTAATTAGATATAAATAATATTTTTTATTTCCTTAGACATAAAAGATAGAAAGGGGAATCAATCTACTCTCCTTTAATGTGCATTGAACAAACATCTTAGAATAAATGACTAAAATTTGTATGTATGTGAGAGTGACTATATCCTTGCAACATGTGCAACTTAATCTCTTTTTCACTAAGTAACTCATTTTGCTCTCACATCAATCTGCAATTTGACACTCTATGAAATCACGATTATGTTGGCTAATGAGAAAACAAGGGAGGGCATATGGAATAAGTGCAATAAGTGAGCATTTATAGGTATCACCTTTCATGTAGCTTACAACCAATGCTTGGGGATTTGAGATAAAATTTTGAGTATGCTATTATGAAACCTGCAATCACACCATTTACTCTTCCAAGGTGGAGAAAACTACATATCTCCTTGCTTAAGACACAAAGGGAATTTATATACAAAAGACATAGAGAGAATCAATATATTGTCCTTCAATGTGCATTGAATAACAAAATTAATTAGATATAAATAATATTCCCTATTCCCTTAGCATAAAAGACAAAGAGGGGAATCAATTTACTCTCCTTCAATGTGCATTGAACAAACATCTTTGAATAAATTACTAAAATTTGTATGTATGTCAGAGTGACTATATACTTGCAACATGTGCAACTCAATCTCCTTTTCACCAAGTAACTCATTTTGCTCTCACATCAATCTGCAATTCAACACTTTATGAAATCACTATTATGTTGACCAATGAGAAAACAAGGGAGGGAATATGGAATAAATGCAATAAGTGAGCATTTATAGGTATCACCTTCCATGTAGTTTTCAACCAATGCTGGGGATTTGGGAGAAAATTTTGAGTATGCTATTATGAAACCTGGAATCACACCACTTACTCTTCCAAGGTGGGGAAAACTACATATCCCCTTGCTTTCACTAGAGAGGCAAGCCACGTGTAAGATTGCATGTGTAATAAGTAAACCACTCATAATATTGCATGGTCAACATTTTGTAGGCTTTGATTTTAAATTAATTTTGGTCCAAAAAGCATTACAATTAATTCAACGCAAAATACAAGAAGATTTAATCCATAGAGGTTGAATATGGACAAAATATGGGCACGATCATTTTTTATATGGTTGTGGCAACAATATGATGCACTACATGGGGATTTCCATGTGATGAGTTATAACTATTTCCATTCTCCTTTTCTTTACCCCACACTTCAGATGTCTCAAATATGGAGAATGTTTTGGGAAACATTTCCATGCTTTTTTTTTGGAAACTGAACTTCCTCTCCATGTGTCTCAATCATGGCTTGTGCAATGCTTCTTAATTTATTTTTATTAACTTTCATTGCTATCATTAGACACGCATTGTGCATGTGTATATGATAGTGGAATATAATTCATTTAGCCTACCAAGGCAACATGCAAAATCACGGAGATAGAAATTGTTCAACCCAATCAAGCAATATGGATACTTAATGATAAAAAAATTGATGCAGAGCATAAAATATTTTTGGGCCCTAAAAAAATAGTTATGAGGCTTGAGAAGTTCATTTGTTTTTTTATAAAGTGGGCTTTCAAGAAACACGGTTGTTATACATGAGAAACTATTTGTTATAGAGAGTGTAAAAAATAGTGCATTGATAGGACCAAATATAAAGACTAAATATAGTGAGTGAACTCACAACAATATATCATAAAACAATCCAAAGACAAAGTGTAAAAATAATAGATAACTTTTTTAGATACTTAATCAAAATTTAGAAAGCAAAATGCACATGAAAAGTATAGACTAAAAATCAAACCTATAACAACCCTTTACTTCAAAGTAATACAAATCATCACTTGTAGAATAAGGCAAGGAAGAGTGCCAAGTTTTGAATAAATGCCTATAGAACAAGAATCAACGTGTGTTAAACTTAATACTAATTACAAAACAATCAATGCTCGATATAAATTCAGAGAAGATGATTATTAAATCACATAATCATTTTTATTTTTTTTTGTGAAACACAAATTAATTTATAGAAAGGAGAAAATATTAGTGGATGTTACAAAAGATTCTCGCTCATCACTTGATATCAAAATAACCTATTTCACATCCTAAATTATAATAGATCACCTGCAATTGTACCTTAAAGAAATTACAAACATTCATATATTGTGCATCATAAAAACTTTGAAATTAAGCCTTGCAAGAGCTAGGCAATGACCGGTAAGTGATAAAAAATAAAAAAATCAAACCAATGTACTCGAAGAAAATGTGCATCAACAATATGGTATATCCGACATGGTAGTAAACATAAGAGTGTACATTGATGATTAAAATAATGACGATGATTAAAATAGTGACAAATATGAAGTAGAAAGGCACGCCAATGTTAAGCACTACAGAGCCAAATTTATATAGGGTACCCAAGGATTACTAAAGTATCAAGTTGTAACAACCACATACAAAAAATACAACATATGGTTAGTGACCTTACATAGAAGCACCAACATTGGGGAACATGGAGAAAAGTAACAAGTGTTTTCTCAATGCATTCATAGCATCTATCTTCAACCTATATTGATAGCTTCTGATATATGTAATAAATATAATCAAACATCTTGGCATATATAGTATATCTTTAATTGTTGTGGCCGTCTTTTGTGCATGTACAACTAGATTGTGTCTCAGATCCGGAGTCAAGGTGTTTGAGGCTTCTTGACCAGGGTTGGTTGTCTTTTGTGCATGTACAACTAGATTGTGTCTTAGATCCGAAGGCAAGGTGTTTGAGGCTTCTTGACCAGGGTTTATGTTAGCAACTCCACTAACTATGTAAGCTCCTCTTGCACCTCCTTTCCTATCCATGTTTGCTTTACCATCGTCACTATCTAGGGAATTTGGAAGAATGGTGACACTCGTGGCCCTGTAACTTTTTACCACTAGACTAGGTGGTGGTTTGAGCACTACTTCTTTGATTGAACTTGCAACATTGCTAATTGTTCCCAAATGAGATGCAAACCATATGAGACTAAAAAATATAACCTAGAGGAATCAATGATAAAACAAAACACACAACATGAAAAAACAAGTAGATTAGGGTGGAGAGTAGTTAAAATTATTAAATAATTATTGTTTCTTTAACTTAATAAAACCTTGAGTGCATTCACAATTTATAAAACATTTTGCAATGCACCGAGCATTTGATAACTGTCGAAGATGTGAACCATGTCTCTGATTATAAGCAAGTAGAATGAATGCATTTTCCAACAGTGACCTATCAAAATGCCAGGCCAAGACCAATAAAACTAACATACAAAAGCATAATTGTATAATCGTTCTACTTTTTGGACCTATTTTAGTCATATATTTATTGATTTTGGTAATATATGTTGAAATAATGTAATTGCAAAGTGTATTCTACTTATTATTGACATATTATTCATAAGATCAATTCCCATTGTGGATTGATCATGACGACTATTGTAATAGGACCAAATCCCCTTTTGCGGATTGGTCATAATGTGATTATAAAAGGCTAAAGAAAAAGTCGGCCCCAGATAATATTGAAGAAGCCAGAATATAATAAAGGTGGGTTTACCCACCTAGATTGAGAAGTCGGCCCTGCCAGTGAAGAGACACTTCACACGTGCCAGACTTGTCTAAATAAGAAGGCTAGCGCCTCACTTAGACACACTTCACTTGCTCAGTTTGAGAGACAAGTTTCAGAGCTGCAGTTGGAGAAGAGAGAGAGAGAGTGGCGCATCTTTAGGAGAGGACTTTCTGTATTGGTTTGAGTTATCTCTTGGCATTGTATTGGCAATCTATAATAAGGAAGTTTTGTTGGGTTTTCTTCCCCTAAAGGGTTTCCCAGGATAAATGTTGTGTCTCTTGTGATTGTGTATTTCTCAGTGATCTTGTTCTTATGTTGTTGTTATCTATTGAAATGCAAAGAACTATAATAATGGCATAAACATTAACATGGTATCAGAGCCAAGATGAAGGAAGCATCTTTCACAATAGAAAAACGTCATTGTTGTCGTACATGAAAATTAGGGCTTTTTGCTGGAAAGGTATTTCATTCCTAAAACCATCTAGAAAAGTGTGCCCTCCCCCAAGAATCATTTTGGCACCTTCAGCACACCTTTTCAGTGGGTGGATCTCCCGGAAAGTGAAACCCTAGTTTTACAAAAGTACCAGAAGTACCAGAAAACCAGTGCACCAGAAGTACCAGAAAACCATAAGCACTAGTCTAGAAATCCGCAAAGCAAGTTTGGAGAGGAAAAAGTTGGATTTTCTCATATCCAGACACACCAGGCTACTCACCTCAGGCAAGCGCACCTCCTGGTAAGATCAAAAATTGATTTTGAGCATTTTCATTTTTTGGTCATTTTTCTAGATCCAAGAAAAAGATGTCTGGAAGCACTAAGCTTGTTGACAAGCTAGAAGGACTAGAAAATTTCTGTGACTGGAAGTATAGGATTGGACTCATCCTTGCTGAGAATGACCTAGCAAGATTCATCAAAGAAGAACTGCCGGAACCCACAGATGTCACAAAGAAAGCAAAGCATCAAAAGGACACAACCAGGGCCCAAAGAATCATTGCAGATTCTATCAAAGATCATCTGATCCCTCACGTGTCATCAAAGAATACTCTGAAATAAATGTTTGATGCCCTAACCATATTATATAAAGGAAATAACATAAACCAGAAGATGAATCTTAGATCTCAAATCAAGAATACAAGAATGCAGAAAAGAGAAACAATCGAAGAATACTTCTCCAAGATCTCAGAATTCAAACAATAGTCAGAAGCAATTGGAGACACCATAGACGAAGATGAACTCATGATGACGACCCTAAACGATCTCACAAGACTTTGGGACACATTCATCCAAACGATTTGTGCAAGAAAGGAGAAACTAAAGTTTGATGGTCTATGGGAAGAATGCATCCAAGAAGAGACAAGAATTGCTAACCGTGAAGCGTTACTAGCAAGGGATGATGATCAATCCCTAGCTACTCACACCAAAAGTGGAAGGAAGAAACCTTACTTCCAGAAAGAGTCTTACAAAGAATCTCAACCCCCAAACAAATTCAATCATAAAAAATCTCATCCAAGGAGATTTTAGAAGAAATGACAATGCAAGGAAAGAGACTAATCATCTATACAATGCTATCATTGTGATAAGATGGGACACATGGCGAATTCTTGTCCAGTCATACGAGAAGAATACAAGAGGAAACGTAAGAGGCACCATGCCCACATAGTCGAAGATGAAGAGCCACCTACAAAGATGATAAGAGAACAGATCAAAGACCATGTCTTGATCTCAACCCTCTCAGGATCGGTAACACTTGGAGAGGACACGTGGCTCATTGATAGTGGTGCATCAAAGCACATGACAGGTAAGAGAAACACTCTTTCTTGTAATTCAGAAAAGAAGTTTTCTCAGAAAGTGACACTTGGAGATGATTACCAATATCCCATCAAGGGAGTGGGAGAATCAAACTACAAGCTAGATTCAAAAAATTCAATAAAGATGAAGGACGTACTCTATGTACCAAGCTTGAAGAAGAACTTACTCTCCATTTCAACTTTAGACAAGAAAGGCTATAGAGTTGCCTTCATAGATGGAGAAGTTCTTATGTGGGCTAGAGGAGAAACCATAAATGAAGCAATCATCATTGGAAATGAAGAAAATGGTTTATATAAGCTAAAGGGTCACTCAGAGACTGCTATGACCCATGACATTGAAAACTCATGCGAACTTTGGCATAGAAGATTAGCTCACATCAACTACAAGGCGCTACCATACATATGCAAAGCTGTCACAAGTTTACCAGAACTCAAGGTTGATCAGGAAGGCATATGCAATGGATGTGTACAAGGGAAGAATATCAAGAACCCTTTTCCAAAGAGGGCCAGTAAAGCAGAAGGAGTCCTAGAACACATTCATTCGAACGTGTGTGGCCCAATGCCATCATCCTCCATTATTGGGTATGTATACTATGTATCATTCATTGATGATTATTCTCGTAAGACCTGGATATATTTTTTGAAATCTAAAGATGAAGTATTCAACAAGTTCAAGGAATTCAAAGCCTTGATAGAGAATCTTTTTGAAAGGAAGATTAAGATACTCAGGTCAGATAATGGAGGAGAATACACCTCAAAAGAGTTCTTGAACTTCTGCAGAGATGTCAGGATCAAGAGGGAACTCACTACTCCCTATAATCCTCAACAGAATGGTGTAGCTGAAAGGAAGAACAAAACGATTATGGAAGCTGTGAAGACCATGATCCATGATCAAGATCTTCCTATGTGCTTATGGGCAAAAGCAGCAATGGCAACTGTTTATGTGTAGAACCGATTATCCCATAGCGCACTTGGGTTCAAGACCCCAAAAGAGATGTTCACCGGAAAGAAACCAGAGGTAAGCCATCTCAAAATATTTGGTTGCCCAGTCTTCATACACATTCTGAAAGAGAAGAGAAACAAGCTGGAACCCTCAAGAAAGAAGGGAATATTTGTGGGATACTGTGAGGTCTCCAAGGCCTTCAGAATTTATATACCAGGTCACCGCCATATTGAGATCAGCAGGGACGTGACCTTTGATGAAGATGCAGCGCTCAATAAATCAAGAAGATGACAGCTTGAAGAACTGTATGAAGAGGAACCCATAATCCCCAAGATTGCAGAATCAGTGAGGGAGGTTCCTAGAGCTGCAGAACCAGTGAGGGAAGTCGTAACTTCTCCTGATGAAGAAATTCTTAAAGACCATGATGTAACAAAAGTTCAAGAACCTCCTCAAATAACCTTCTCCCATAAAAGAAAGCCTGCTTGGGCAAGAGAGATTATTCAAGATGGAGAGAAGTATGGTGTTCCCGAAGGAACTACAAGACAGGTGAAAAGACTAAAGCCATTCTCCAGTTACATGGCTTTGATGTGTGATCTCCTAGAAGAGGAGCCTCCCTGCTTTGAAGAAGCCATTCAGAAAAAGGAATGGGCAGATGCCATGACAGAGGAATACCAATCCATAATAAAGAATGATGTATGGGAAATAGTTCCCAGACCGAAGAGTAAGGATGTGGTGTCGTCAAAATGGCTCTTCAAAATAAAACATGCTACTGACGGAAGTATTGAGAAGTATAAAGCAAGATTTGTCGCTAAAAAAGAAAGCATTGACTATGAAGAGACATTCGCTCCTGTAGCCAAATACACTTTGATCAGAACCATCATAGCCCTTGCAGCTAAGATGAAGTGGAAATTACACCAGATGGATGTGAAGACAACCTTCCTAAATGGTGTCATCGAAGAGGAAGTGTATATAGAGCAACCTCAAGGATTTGAAGTTGAAGACAGGAAGTCTCATGTCTGCAAGTTGAAGAAAGCCTTATACGGATTGAAGCAAGCTCCTAGAGCTTGGTATGGCCGTATAAACAGTTTCCTGACGAGCTTGGGCTTTACCAAAAGTAAAGCAGATTCTAACCTCTACCTCAAGGTTATGAATGATGAGCCAGTGATACCATTGCTTTATGTGGATGACTAATTCTTAACTGGAGAAGAAAAGCTCACCACCGAATGTAAGAAGAGACTCGCATCGGAATTTGAAATGAAAGACCTTGGCCTAATGCATTATTTCTTAGGTCTTGAGGTATGGCAGAGTCCAGAGAAGATCTTCCTTAACCAAGGGAAGTATGCAATCGAAATCCTGAAGAAATTTGACATGTTAGAATGCAAGTCCATGAATACACCCATGGAAGCGAAGCTGAAGCTGTTGGTCGATACTTCGTCATAATTGATTGATGCCACACTGTATAGACAGATCATTGGATCGTTGATGTACCTGACGAACACCATACTAGACATTTGTTTTGCCGTGAACACCTTGAGTCAATTTCTAGTAGAACCCAGACATGTTCACATTGTGGCTACAAAACATGTGATGAGGTACCTTAAGGGTACATTAGATTATGGTCTCAAATATGATGGAGATCATGATTTCACATTGAGTGGGTATACTGATTCAGATTGGGCTAGAAGCATTGCTGACAGAAAAAGCACTTCAGGATGTTGTTTCAGTTTGGGATCAATGATGATTTCATGGCAGAGTAGGAAGCAATCCAGTATTGCTCTCAACACAACGGAAGCATAGTACATTGCCGCATGTTCTGCTAGCTGCGAAGCTATATGGCTTCGAAAGTTGTTGACCGGTCTATTTGACCTAGAGATGGAAGCAACCACGATCCTATGTGACAACCAAAGATGCATAAAGATGACAGAGAATTCTATATTCCATGATAGGTCGAAGCACATAGAGATTCGCTATCATTACATCCGTGACATGGTGCAGAGAGGAGCTTTAAAGCTCCAATACGTTAGCACAGATGAACAGGTTGCTGATGTGTTGACCAAACCTCTATCTTGTGTAAAGTTTGAACACTTTCAAGATAATCTCGGTATAGTCTAAAAGGACCCTCCCTGAAAGGGGGAGTAGCTAATGTGTTCCTTGCTTCTGACCTAGTTGTTAGATGTAAATCTAGATGATGTGTGTGTTCCTTGCTTTTGACCTAGTTGTTAGACGTAAAGCAAGATGATGTGTGTGTTCCTTGCTTCTGACCTAGTTGTTAGACGTAAATCAAGATGATGTGTTCCTTGCTTCTGACCTAGTTGTTAGACGTAAGGCAAGATGATGTGTTCCTTGCTTCTGACCTCGTTGTTAGACGTAAAGCAAGATGATGTGTTCCCTGCTTCTGACCTAGTTGTTAGACGTAAAGCAAGATGATGTATTCCTTGCTTCTGACCTAGTTGTTAGACGTAAAGCAAGATGATGTGTTCCTTGCTTCTGACCTAGTTGTTAGACGTAAAGCAAGATGATGAGATGTGATTAGCACTGAGCTTCCAGCTTAATGACTGTGACGTAAAGCCAGTCTAGTATTATGATGGGCTAGCCCCGTGCTGTGATGAGGTATCAGTCTTATACTGATACATATTGATGTAGATGATGATGGCATTCCTTTGAGAATGACAATGTTGCCGATGAAGAAAACTTCCGATGATTTATAGATATGCCAACCAATGTTCCAAGATGATATTGACGATACTGTCCTCCTGATGCCACTGATGATGCAAACCTCTCTCGCCTGATGTTGTTGAAGAATACCCTTCTTGTTAAGGGGGAGTGTTGAAATAATGTAACTGCAAAGTGTATTTTTCTTATTATTGACATATTATTCATAGGATCAATTCCCATTGTGGATTGATCATGACGGCTATTGTAATAGGACCAAATCCCTTTTTGCGGATTGGTCATAATGTAATTATAAAAGGCTAAAGAAAAAGTCGGCCCCAGATAATATTGAAGAAGCCAGAATATAATAAAGGTGGGTTTACCCACCTAGATTGAGAAGTCGGCCCTGCCAGTGAAGAGACACTTCACACGTGCTAGACTTGTATAAATAAGAAGGCTAGCGCCTCACTTAGACACACTTCACTTGCTCAGTTTGAGAGACAAGTTTCAGAACTGCAGTTGGAGAAGAGAGAGAGAGAGAGAGAGTGGCGCATCTTTAGGAGAGGACTTTCCGTATTGGTTTGAGTTATCTCTTGGCATTGTATTGGCAATCTATAATAAGGAAGTTTTGTTGGGTTTTCTTCCCCTAGAGGGTTTCCCAGGATAAATGTTGTGTCTCTTGTGATTGTGTATTTCTCAGTGATCTTGTTCTTATGTTGTTGTTATCTATTGAAATGCAAAGAACTATAATAATGGCATAAACATTAACAATATATAGGTCCAAAAAGTAGAACAATTAGACTACACTTGAAAAAAACAATGCAAAAATACATAGCAATAGAGTAACGAGAAGCATACATGAGTACTCAACACTCCTCTTTGAAGACACATGCCAAGACATATGTCATTCTATAAATGCATATTTGTTAGCGAGATATAGAGCTTAAGCTATTCATATGTGGTATTAAAGTACATTCATGGCTTCGAGACAAACACTTGTGCATTGGTTGGGATGGGCCATGACGTGTGACTTGCCACCTGGCATGAATGAAATAATAACTAGTTCAGGTTTCGATGTTTTGTTTTCTGTTGTTTGGGGCTCTCGGTAGCTTGCTAGATTCCTCCAAACTTTTAATAGTACATGCTCCCATAGCCACTACATATTTTGTTCTAGTTCATGTGTTTCAAAAATGTCACTATAGAAGAAACCACATGGTCACAGTCCTGTTACAATGAGGTTGACTCGTCTAGGACCAAATCTTGGTACCAAATTGATCAAAGCCAAATAATTGATGAAGCAAATTCGATGCATACCATCCATCCATAAAGAAAGGAGTAAACCTAAAGAGTTTGGCCCAATTGGATTGTTTGAGGTAATAAGATTTGGAATTGTTTGATTGAGTACTCAACACTCAATCAAGTAGGGAGAAGCATACATGAGTACTCAACACTCCTCTTTGAAGACACATGCCAAGACATGTCATTCTATAAATGCAATTTTGTTAGCGAGATCTAGAGCTGAGCTATTCAAATGTGATATTAAAGTACATTCATGGCTTTGAGACAAACACTTGTGCATTTGTTGGGATGGGCCATGATGGGTGACATGCCACTTGCCATGCAATGAACTAATAACCAATTCATGTGTTGATGCTTTGTTTTCTACTATTTGGGGCTCTCAATAGCTTCCTAGATTCCTCCAAAATTTTAATAGTACATACTCCCATATCCACTACATATTTTGCTCTAGTTCAGGTGTTTCAAAAATGTCACTACAGAAGGAACCTCATGGTCACAATCCTGTTACAATGAGGTTGACTCGACTAGGACCAAATCTTGGTACCAGATTGATCAAAGCCGAATAATTAATGAAGTGAATTCGATGCATACCATCCATCCATAAAGAAAGGAGTGGCCCTAAAGAGTCTATCCCAATTGGATAGTTTGAGGTAATAGGATTTAGAATTGTTCGATTGAGCAAGTAAAGGTAGAAAAGGTCGAAAGAACAACAGTTGAGGCCAAGACAACAATAGAACCAATATAAGAGGTAGCAAAGGTAGAGCTAGTAGGAGCACCTCACCTGGCTTGGATTCGCCAATTTGTTTGTTCTGGATTGATCAACCCATTCATCCAGCTCCTAGTTACCAATATGTTTGTGATCTTAGCCCCTAATGGAATAAAATATATGCTCAGTGCAATTGTCCTATAGAGTTGAACCTGTTAGCTAAAACAACCCCCCTAAGTAGCATCTGCTTGTACAACAAGAGGTGTGGTTATCTTACTTACTCTAAGAATTTTGATTTTTTAAATGCCCATGAAAGACAAATCATTGGCCAATCTCAAAAAAAATGTAATTTGATTGTTGATCTAGAAATAATTCATAAGTTGAATATTCTTGAAATTATATAATAACATGTTATAAGGTTGTAAAAAGGTTGTCTTTATTTTAGGCTAAGAATATGGAAATGAAGTGCATTTCTTTTTCCTAATTTTTTGGGGAGGGGAGTTTTGAAAACATCGAAAGAACAAACCCCAAATAATGTGAGTATGTACAACAAGATGGGGTGGTTATCTTACTTTATCGAAGCATGTAAATCACTTTCAAATATTTTTTGGACATTGATCTACAAGACTTCTTTTGACATTGGTCTGAAAATTGTATTTCCTTCTATTATAAATTTGGGGATTGCTTGAAAATGTGCAAGTAACCATTGTGGATTTTTTTTTGGCAGTGTTTATAAAATTTAGGGGGATATATTGCATCTAGGCACCAAGATTTTATCAAAAGAAAATCAGAGATCGAACACCACACACAGATGATTTCAGGATCAATTGGAAACATATGGTTTGCTCAAATTCAAACAACTGACCTCTTTGTTGTTTGTGGGTCGGTACTTGGAGTAGATGAGAATATTCCCTTGCAACATAAAATACTTCGTGTTAGAAGATTGCAATGCAAATGCTTGGAGTGTATACAAAACACTTGCTATCTTGCATTGTACAATACTATACGATTTCTCAATTGTCGATATTCGACTTAAATGATGTTGTATTTGTTTAATACAATTGAATGGCGGGAGTAGATGGTGGTGGCAGTGACGGTTGAACGGTGTGAGTGGATGGCATTGAAGATGGGAGCGTCAATAGTGGAAATTAATACTCACATAAAGGACAACAACATAAATTATGTGGATATCCATACCTCTTAACGCATGAATTTATTTATTTATTTTAAAATTTTAAATGATTTCATGAGTCTGATAAATATAATAAATAATTCAAATACATTTAGGGTTATTGAATTCCATTAAAAAGTTTTAGTGAATACAAAATTCGAACCTTCAATTATTATTTTTTTATTGTTTTTCAAAATAATAAGTTTAATATAAGGTTTTCTCACAACGTTAAGAAATGTTAAAAAAAATAACAAATACTAATCCTAAAAAAATTATACTCCTTTCTACGGGACTAATAGTACATGCTCCCATAGACATTGCATATTTTTTTATAGTTCAGATGTTTCAAAAATGTCACTACAAAAAGAACCTCATGGTCACAATCATGTTACAATGAGGTTGACTTGTCTAGGACCAAATCTTCGTACAAGATCGATCAAAGCCAAATAATTAATGAAGCGAATTCGATGCATACCATCCATCCATAAAGAAAGGAGCGACCCTAACGAGTCTGGCCCAATTGGATCGTTTGAGGTAATAGGATTTGGAATTGTTCGATTGAGTGAGCAAAGGTAGCAAAGCTCGAAAGAACAACGGTTGAGGTCGACACAACAACAAAACCAATAGAAGAGGTAGCAAAGGTAGAGCTAATAAGAACACCTCACTTGGCTTGAATTTGCTAGTTCATTTGTTCTGGATTGATCATCCCGTTCATCCAACTTCTAGTTACCAATATGTTTGTGATCTTAGCCCCTAATGGACTGGAATATATGCTCAGTGCAATTGCCCTACAGAGTTGAACATGTTGGCCGAAACAACCCCCTAGTTAGCATCAATTTGTACAACAAGAGGTGTGGTTATCTTATTCTAAGAATTTTTATTTTTTAAATACCCATGAAAGACAAATCATTGGCCAATCTCAAAAAACTGTACTTTGATTGTTGATCTAGAAATAATTCATAAGTTGAATATTCTTGAAATAATATAATAATAAGTTATAAGCCTGTACACGAGTTGTCTTTATTTCGGGCTAAGAATATGCACATGAAGTGCATTTTTTTTTCCTAATTTTTTTGGGAGGGGAATTATGAAAATGTCACACCATAGCCAAGAGAATGACCCTTGAACAACATGAGTTTGCATAGCAAAACATGGTGGTTATCTTACTTTAAACTCTAAGAATTATAATAACCAATAGTAGCATAGGTAAGAGGAGTAGCAAGCCCAGGTATTAAAGCATGTAAATCACTTTCAAATATTTTTTTGACACTGATTTGAAAGTTTTTTTTTTTTTTTTTTGGNTTGGTTTGAAAGCTGTCTTTTCTTCTATTATAAATCTGGGAATTGCTTGAAAATGTGTAGGTGACCACTATGGTTATTTTTTGACAGTGGTTTGAAAATTTTAGGGGGATATATATATCCATCAAGACACCAAGATTTTATCAAAAGAAAACCAAAGATCGAACACCAACAACACAAAGATGATTTCAGGATCAAATTGAAAACATATGGTTTGCTCAAATTAAAAAAAACTAACGTCTTTGTTGTTTGTGAATGGGTACTTGAAGTAGATGAGAATATTCCCTTGCAACATAAAACACTTCATGCTAGAAGATTGCAACGCAAATGCTTGGAGTGTATACAAAACACTTGCTATCATTGTACAATACTATACAATTGCTCAACTGCTGATATTCAACTTAAATTATGTTGTATTCGTTTAATACAATTGAATTGTGAAAGTATTCGTTTAATACAATTGAATTGTGAAAGTGAATGGGGTGACAATGACAATTGAATGACCAACATAAATTATGCGGAATGAATTTAATTTAATTCTTTTTTTTAATTTTTAAATGATTTCATGAGTCTAATAAATATAATAAATAATTCATACATTTAAGATTATTAAATCTCATTAAAACTTTTTAGTGAGTATAAAGTTTTCTTACAACATTTAAAAAAATGTTAAAAAAAATTAACAAATATTAATTTAAAAAAAATTATATTCGTTTTTACGGAACCAAAAATCTGTGTAGAATAATCGTTCTTCTATCCAATATTAAGACTGAGACTTGAGACTGAGACTGACAAGTACCTCAACTCAACCTAGCTTTAAAAAAAATCGACCCATGTATATATCCACTATTCTGCAATATCCAACATTACAACTTGCCAGTACCTCGACTCAACCTAGCTTTAAAAAAATAAATCGAACCCTGTATATGTCCACTATTTCTGAGCCGACCAGCGCACGATCGATTACAAAAATTATGCTCACGCACGGACAAATTTCCCAACCTACATATGTGGGTTGCATTTACCCACGTGGAAGGAAAGAACCCCACCCTAATATCTAGTCCTCAATATCTTTGAAATTTTCTGTGAGTCACATATGCCTTCGAGGATATCACCATACACTGGACATCACTTGATAAAGACAGACCATCTTGGCCTTTCTTACTGATAATGATAATTTTGATGCTTCGTTTCGATCACGTATTTAATTTCTCGTTGGGCAGCTCTCTCTCAATACACTGAACATCGCTTGGAGATTTACAGATTCACATACCATGTGGGTCTTTCTTACTGATAATTTTGATGCTTCGTTTCGATCATGTATTTAATTTCTCGTTGGGCATCTATCTCTGAAGCTGTTTTTCAAATGGATTTAACTTCTCATTGGGCATCTCTCTGAAGCTGTTTTTCAAATCGGTGGATTCATTCTGCTCAAGCCCATCTTCACCGAGTCGGGTAAGATGCTTTTCTGACTGATTAACGTCACCGGGACCTTGAAAATATCTTTAATGCCGATAATTTTTACACCGTATGTGAAGATATATTTTGCTTGCACTGCTGCCAGTTTTTTCCATGTGTGCAAATGAATTCAGAGCATATATAATTTGTCTGGAATAATTTTTAGCATGCTTCTGGCATCTGGGTTCTGTAGATGAACGGTTATCAGTATCTGGGTCGTGCATTGATTGGGATTTTAAGTGCCGTGACATTGCGTAGTGCCTTATGGATTTTAGCATTTGGGTTTGACATTTCTGTGAGTTTTTTGAGGTGCTGTTATACCATCTATGATTCTGAATGGGTTTTAGCTTTTGGGTTTTACATGGTTGCAATTTTTTTTAAGTTCTTGGTCCTCATGATAGTAGTTCCTGTGGGTGTGTTTCACTAAGTTGGTAAGATTTGAAATCCTATTAGGCACCTAATATTGTGGAACTCAAATGGGTATGGTATTCATAAATGGAAGAAAAGAAGCAAGATGGTTCCCATTCATTCTTTTCATTCTGAGTTACTGAGCTCTTTTTAAAAAGTTTCTTAGGTTTCTACTAATGTGGGTTAACTTCATTTTTGCTCCTCATTTCTGTAGGCAAATTGGGTCTTATTCAGAGCTTGATCTCCAATCTACTTTTTGAGCAGAAGAGTAAAGATCTCCATGGCTATTGCAAGTGGTGGAGCCCTGATCTTAACACTTTCTTCAAAAAAGCTTTCAAATCCATGCAATAGGAGTTCCCCGTATCGTTGCGGAACGAGCTCTTTTAGAGCCAGTAACTGTAGATTGAATTCTTCCAATGCAGAGATTAGTGGATTATTGGCGCAACGATTATATCTACCAATGCCCACATTGAAGAACAGGAGAAAAACTGGTCCAGGAGTATCTAGGTGCAGTGTATCTTCATCCAGACCGTCTTCGCAGCCGCGCTTTATTCAGCACAAGCAAGAAGCATTTTGGTTCTATAGATTCCTCTCCATCATATATGACCATGTTATTAATCCCGGGCACTGGACAGAAGACATGAGAGAAGATGCCCTTGAGCCTGCAGACCTTTATAGCAGAGACTTGATTGTTGTAGACGTTGGGGGTGGCACTGGATTTACCACATTGGGTATAGTTAAACACGTTGATGCAAAGAATGTGACCATTCTGGACCAGTCCCCCCATCAACTTGCCAAAGCAAAACAAAAGGAGCCTCTCAAGGAATGCAAAATCGTGGAGGGCGATGCAGAGGATCTCCCATTTCGAACAGATTATGCAGATAGATATGTTTCTGCTGGAAGGTTGTCCGTTAATTTTGTTTTGCTTTTTGTGTTACATTTATCCAGTCATCTTACTTTTATTTATTCTTTTGCTGAGAATCAAACACACAAGCCTGAACGTTAATATTCCAATTATAAACATAGAAGTGGATGACGGATCATTCTAGCAACAATTCCTGATTTTTTCTTATGATAATCAAGTTTGATAGCTTCATGAGTAAGGACACATCAAAATGACAATTGAAGCTCATATGAGTGCTTTCTTCAGTTAATCCGTGCACATGGTTCTGATGTATGCCACTGTTGATTGCTTTCCACTTCTTTACTTATATTCCTGAGTAATGATTTCAAACAAACAGAGCTAAGAGATATCAACAACAATCACCAAATGCCAATAAGAAAAACTGCACTAATGAAACACAAGAGTCATGACTACTAAATGGGTCACGTCTACTTTTGTCAAGGAGAGACTACTGTCAAGAATCATCTTTTCATTACCGCAATAAGAGAAAGAAACATGAAAACAATGATGTTCATAACTGTTAAATTTTGAGCTTCATTTCTTAAGCAGATTATTTCTTTGAATTCTTCAACACTTTGATTCCAGCTTAATACATTTCAACAATATAGAATCATAATTGAATAGCAATAATCATATAGATACGTAAGCATGCACATCAACAACACATATACCCTGGGGAAACCCTGTATAGGGAGAAAAACCCCAACAAACAATATTCTTTTATTGCATTAATAATGTAAGATCACTTACAAACATCCACCATGAAAATTCTGCTCTTAAAGAGCTTGCCAAGTTGACTCTGACCTGACAGAGAACTAAGAGACTTTGCTGATATAGACATATCCGAGTTGCTTTCAAAGATTGAGATATATCAGCTCTGATATGGGTTGTTGAAGCTGCCTCTAATTGACTGATATGCACCTCTGATATGCTGTCTCTATATGCTGTTATTACAGCACTGTTATGTGCCTTTTATGCTGCCTCTATATGCTGTTATGACAGCACTGTTATGCGCCTTTTATGCTGTTATGACAACATTGTTATGCGCCTTTACACTGCCTCTATATGCTGTTATGATAGCACTGTCATGCGCCTTTATATGCTGCCTCTGTATGCTTATATGCGCCTCTATATGCCGTCTCTACATTCACCCTTACCCTCCATAACCATTGTGTAGAAGAGAGGGGTCGACCTCTGCTTATAAAGGAGTGAAGAGGAGAAGTAGATGGCTCGAATTATGAACTTGTTTGCATGCTTTAACATAACTCAGCTTCACACTTTAGTTCGAAAATAGAACTAGACTTGAGACTTTAGTTACAACTCACCCTTGACTTGGCATGCATGCGTACTAACTTAGCATGCACATGTCATGCATTCATGCAATGCATGTCATGCATGCAACATGCAACTAGACATGCATGCAACATGCAACATGCGACAACTTGACAACGATGTCTTTGACTTAGACATGCAACTTTGACTTCTACAACTCGACTCTTTACAAGGCAATTCAAATTTCTCTTCATGGTGGATAATGCTACATGTGC
>ML826581.1:21343-40041 GCA_009831015.1 Picea engelmannii
GTTAATTTATTAATACATTAACAAAGTATTAAAGTATTATTAATTAATACATTAATAAAGTATTAATAGTATATTAATGCATTAAAGTAATTAAGTATTAATAGTACATTAATAAAGTAATAATACATTAATAATAATACCCATGGATGACCATTAATGTATTAATGTATTAATGGATGACCACATTGACCATGACCATGGTTGACTGTGATTGACTATGGTTGACCAAGAGTATGATTGGCCATGTTTGATTATGGTTGACCGTGAGCATGACCATGGCTAACTATGGTTGAGCATGAGCATGACCATAGTTGACCCCAATTGACAATGACCATGACCATGACTATGGATGACCATGACTATGGTTGATCATGAAAATAGTTGATCATTCATGGTTGAGCATGGCCATCACTATGCTTGAACATGGATGATTATGGTTGATCATCATAGACCATGGTTATCCATGACCAACAACATGGTTGTATGGAGTACCATGGTTAAGTATAGTTGACCATGAAAATGACCATGACCATGGTTGATTATGGTAGACCCTGGTTAACTTTGGTTTAGTATGGTTGACTATGGTTGACCATGACCATGACCATGGTTGACTATAGTTGACATACATCATGGTTAACTATGGTTGATCAAAGTTGTCCATGGTTGACTATGATGATGACCATGAACATGGTTAATTGTGGTTGAAATTTGTTGACCATGACCAAGGTTGACTATAATGTAGACAAATTATATGGACAAAAGTTGTATATGATTTTATGAATAATCCAAGGTTTCGAGTGGAAACTCCACCCATCATCAGGGACAAATGAAACTCATATCATGGAAAAGAGTGTTGAGGTAGGTATTTAAAGGAGAAAATTGGTTAGTGGTCACTGAAAGGAGAAAGGAGGAATGAAAAATATGGTCATTGAGATAATTAGAATAATAATAATAAAGTAATAAAATTAGTTGAGTAGATTAAGGACGAATAGAATATTGATTTTTAAATTAGCAATCGAAATTGATTATTCGGATTAAAGGAATTTAGGACTAAAAATAAAAATTAAAAATTAAAATTAGTAGTAGCTATAAATAGAAAGACAATTAACATAGGTAAGAGGAGATAATTATTAAAGGTAATCAATGACGTGACTAATCTAAAGGGAAATAAAAGAAGGGAGTGGACATTGGAGAGGCACATTTAGATGGTCGTTGAGATAAAAGAGATTTAAATTAAAAAAGGAATAAAATTAGTTGAGGAGATTTGGGAAGAAATAAATTAGTCAATGAGAATGGGTGGTAGAGGGGAGTTAATGAAGAATTAAGATTAAAGGAAATTAGGAAATAAAACTATAGAAAAAGTTGTAGCTATAAAAGGAGAGATAATAATTATAGGGGGAATTTAATAAAAAGAATAAATGGCGTGACTAGGATAAAGGGAAAAAAGATGGGAGGAGACATTAGAAAGGTCCATTTAGAATGTTAGGGAAAGAATAAATATGGGGGCAAGGATTAGGACAAACATGTGACTAAAGTCTAACTAGAAGAAGAATGATGATCAAGGTGACGAATGGTGGGCTTCTAGGATTGGCTAGTTTGTAGCGATCTTCGCAATTGAAATTATTAGGATGTTTTTCAATTTTGAGAGCTTATCAAATGAGATGAGAGGAGTAATGATGAGCATAGGCTAAAATTTTATTTTGGTCAAACCAAATCAGGTGTTTGGATTTGGAGTGTTCGACAATAACTTATCTAGAAATTGCGTTAAGGGTAGTGTCATCTATATGCTCTTTAAGACAAACTTTGAAGGATCTTCCAATTTGACCTATGTAATATTTTTCATGAGAGCAGGGAATTGTGTAAACTCCCCGACCAAGCATCAAGATAGATTTATCTTTTACAGTTCTAAAACATTTTTTGAGTGTTTTTTAAGGTTCAAATATGGTTTTAATATTATTCTTAACCATAATTTTTGAGATATGATCAACGGTGCCCTGGATATAGGGTATAGAAATGAGAGATCGAGACTGGGACGAGGATGAGGTGATTTTTTTATTTAGATTTAGGATTGTTGATTGAGTGGAAGGAATGATTGATTTGAGAGAGAGAGTAGTCATTGGAAAAAATGACCTTGGTAAGGTGGGATTTTTCCTCCATGAGGAATTGAGGGGTGGATATGAAAATGGCTTGAGTAATCGGGGTTTTGAAAACACCAGATTTTTTAGCTAGATGGTGGTGGGAACTGGTATGAAGGTATCAATCGGTATGAGTATTATTTATTTAAACTTGGTGATCTAGGAGGATCCATTAATTCTCACAGAAGTCCACTAATGCATAGAGCCCAGCGATAGCTTTCTAATGGCTCAAATTTCACCTCAAACGGAGTTCGTATGAAAATGTTATGAACGGTCAAAGTTTGATTCAAAGGTCAAAGAAAAAAAGAGGTGACACATGTCACCACAACAATGATGAAACATGGAACATAGTTATTGGAATATGACTAGGAAAATTATAACACAAGTGGATCAATTGGTGGTTGACAAGTAGCAAACATGTGGTCCAATTGTTGAATGACATGTTGCATGGATGAGCTAATGAGAGGCGACCACATGGAAGCCTCCCATTGGCCTATATTGGATAGAGCTATGTAAAATTTATGGAGTCGATGGGGGTCAAACCTCCAACCTACATGAACTCCATAAACCTTAACATAGCCCCCACTATCAATGCATCGCCGCAAAGGTCTTAACATACATATGGTATTATATTTATTTAAGTTGAAATATGGTATAGTTTGGGTAGGAATATGGATGAGGGATTAGACCTTGACCCATATTCCTTGGACATGTAATATGTTATGTTATTGTAACATCCCGCTCTTGTGTGCACTGAGAGAACTTATTCTTTGAGGACACTTGCTTGCAAGTGATCCATATTATTACACTATTGGGAATTTGATTATGATTATGAGACATTATGGATATGATGACAGGTTATTTTGTTGTATTGATATAGACAGGTGCTATTGACTCGATTCTCTTAAGCATGCAGGATTTTGGACCTCGAGGATGCAGAGGCACCGATGAAGCCCTTGGACTCCAAATCGATTCAAGGAGTGGACTATTGGAGTTTGATTATTGTATACATGACATATGTGCATCTGATTAGATGTTATGATTATGGATTTTGTTTCTGACATGATTCATTGATGATGCAAGATGACGATAGCTTTCTAACCAGACTCACATGTGGAGTAGAGGGCTCATGCACGACTACTAGAGAAGTTGAGGGAGTGGTGTTGACAACAACCCTGCCACATCCTACTAGCACTCCAGCCATGGCTCGAACTCTAGGTTAACGATTACCTAGTTCAAAAAGACCCACGATGTCTTGAGGGAAGACTACGACAGTCGCTCACGATGATTCTAAGGGGCACGCAATAAGGCATGAGCCTTATAACTTAGAGGCCCTTAGTCTCCCACAAGATCACCTAACAGAATATTGACTCCAGGGGTTTTTAATGTCTACTAAGTCAGTCAAGAGGCGAGTTGCACCCTTGGAGCATGTAGTTTGTCGTGAAGGGAACGTCGCACGCGAAAAATGGAAAGACGCGAGTGGCACCCTTGGAGCACATAGTGCGTCCTGAAGGGCATGTCGCACAAGAGAAACAAAATGAGGCGAGTGACACCCTTGGAGAACCTAGTGCATCCTGAAGGTCACGTCGCATTGTTAACTAATAAGTGAATAAACCTATATGGCCTTAGAATGAATATTATGATAAAAAATATTCAAAAATGAATTCCCTAATAAAATGTCGTTGAGTCTAGGAAAATAAAATCTAAGTCTAAGTGATACTTGTGGTTAAAAAAATAATAATAATAAATAAATGAATAAATAATACTAATAATAATCATTAAAAATGTGACGAGAAGGGGGTAAGCAATTCAATTAATTTATATAAAGAAAAATCAAATTACTTTGAGGGATTAAACTTTAAAAGGGGGGGAATAATTGTTTGTTATATGTGTTAATTAAAAATTTTAACTAAAAAGAAAAAGGGGGAAAAGGGTAAAGTCTACACTCGCTAATTTGAGTTTTAGATAAAAAAGGAAAGAGGGAAATTTAAAAGAATTAGGAAACTAAGGGAAAAAGAAGGAAACATACAGAGAAACGGAAACATAAGCAAAACGCAAAATGACTAATTTAACAAAGAATCTTGCCTTTAAAAACTTTCTAAATTGAACTCAACTAGTAAATTAGTAAGGGGGTAACTCATTAAAATGTGTAAGGGAATATGGGGACACCTAGGAGCGATTCTAGGAATGTTTTTAGGTGGGTGAGGGAAATAGGAGTAATTAAATAATTAATGAAATTAATTTTGGGTGCAACGAAGGGAATGGGTGACACATGTACGGGGAGGATTTTTTTGAATTAAATTATTGAACAATAAATTAAATGGGAAATTGGGAAAGAAATGACTTAGAAACTCTATATAAAGGAGGGAGGAGGAGGATGGATCTCTTCGGTTATGTGTAACGTTACGATGCAAAATTTTAGACTTGACTGACTTATCTTATGGGAGTTGGGATACCCATCTCGATGAGGAGTGGTAGCTTGGCCTTGTGAGGTGAGCTGTGAGCTATTTGTTCTTTGGTTTAGTGTGCGTGGCCCCCTTGCAGCTAGGGGGGCTAAGGGGGAAGAAAAGTACCCCTAGAATTGGCTGGGAAGTACCAATGAAGTCACATCGATTGAAAAGCAGGAGCCAAACGGAGCGCGTAGGAAAATGACTCGGAGCGGTCGAATCGGGATATGGTACGCTTTCTTTTATTCTGCATGGTAGATTATTATTTACCTTACAATTTCATTTCTGTACTTTTGACTATGTAAATAAGGTGTTAACTTAGCATTTTAATTGAGAACTTAAAATTCCCCATAGCCTTAAGCTCGCTGCTTGACTTGATTCCCTTGGCATTCAATCCCTGAACGTTGTGGTTGTCCTTTTGGTTTTATTGATTTGTTGTGAAGAGTTGTGCTTTTTACTTCGTCATCATCCCTAGTTCGTTAGTCCATGGCTGAGCAGTCGGCCAGGAGCCCAATCGACGGTCATCACTTTGGTTCATAACGACCTATAGATTCTAATGCCCTACTTTTCTGTACGTGGATGATGAGCGAAGGATGTTTTCCCAGCTGTCTACCCCTGTTGACTGTTCCTCGTTGATGGTTTGCCTTGCACCTTTTGTGAATGAGTACTTTTGTGATTGTTTATCCTTTCCTTCTGCGCTCCGCTTATTACCCTCTGTGTTTGATGAAATGATCTCTGCATTTGATGAAATGATCGTTGTGTTTTTAATGCTTTTCTCGACAAATTTACTGTGGTTTTTATACATCTTATCTTCCTTTTTCTCTATAAATTTTACCTTACATTTTTTTTACACCTCTAGCCTGTGATTTTACCTCTGAACATTAATATTTTTATGAATTTATCTTGCGTAATTGCCCACTCGAATGACAATTTATAAATTATTTTGGACTGCATTTTTTTGGGGGTGTATTGGCTGGAGATATTACTTGGGATACTCTGCAGTCGTCACCCTTTTTTTTTACTGCAATCATTACCCTCTTGAGTGCAATGTCGAGGAATTTTTTTTTTACTGTTTGGACTGTGATTTTTATTAGCAAACTTAGCATTATAACTGTGAATTTCATTACCCTGTTGATTGCATTAGAACTCGACAAATTGAATGGGATAACGTAATTATAATACATTTTTTCATATAAAATTACAGATATATTAATGTGGATATGTTGACCAACGTATTTATATAACTGAATGTGAAATACATTGAAGAACAACAAGCTACTCATTGTTGATAAATATATATATTTTCTGTCTGCGTTAATATTTCAATGTAGATTTTATATGCCTATGTTTTGTGCCCACGTTTTATGATTTTTACATGCCTGCATTATTGTGATTTTTACATGCCTACGTTTTTTTATTTTATATGGCTGCATGTTATGGCAGCGATTTTACTTTGCTCAGTGTTATGCTTGCATTTTATGGATGCAATTTTACATGGATGAGTGTTATGTCTGCATGTTATGGTTGTGATTTTACATCGTTGAGTGTTATGTTTGCATGTTACGGCTACGATTTTACATGGCTGAGTGTTATGCCTACGATTTTACATGGCTGAGTGTTATGCCTACTTGTTATGGTTGTGGTTTTGCATGGTTGACTGTCAATTAAACAAGGAAATGATCAAGAAACAATATTCGTTACCGAGGATTGATGATCTGTTCGATCATATGAAGGGTGTGGCGGTGTTTTCAAAGATCGATTTGCGATGACGACATCACCAGTTACAGATAAAGAAGGATGACGTCCCTAAGACCGCCTTTAAGACGAGGTTTGGACATTACAAGTTTATTGTTTTATCATTTGGACTGACAAATGCCCCAAGGATATTTATGAGTTTGATGAACGGGGTGTTCTGTGAGTACTTGGACAAGTTCGTCCAAGTATTCATTGACAATATTTTGATTTACTCTCAGACGACAGAGGAGCATGATGAGCACTTGTGCTTGGTACTACAGTGTCTGCGAGAGCACAAATTGTTTGGGAAGTTGTCCAAATGCTCATTAGGGAAGTTGTCCATGGACTTTATAGCACTACAATGACTAGTACAAAGAGGTAGAGGATTTTATTGGACAAAACACCATGATGGTACCAATATTTGAAGAATTTACATTTGACGACGATGGACTATTCAGGTTTAAAAATTGGATTTACGTACCACCAAACGACGAGTTGAGGAGTTTGATCCTAAATGAGGCTCACAGAGCAGTGTACATGGCCCACCAAGGATTCACGAGGATGAGGGCGGACCTTAAACCCTTATTCTTCTGGAAGGGAATGAAGGCAGACATAGTCAACTATGTGGCTAGATGTCTAGAGTGTCAACAGGTAAAGGATAAACATAGACATCCAACGGGATTACTACAGCCACATGTTATTCCATATTCAAAATGGGAGGTTATTTCGATGGTTTCATTGTTAGATTTCCACTGACGACAAGGAGACACGACTCGATTTTTGTGGTAGTCGACACTCTAACGAAGAGTGCTCATTTTATTCTGGTGCGTACGACATATTAGGCACCTAGCATAGCTATGGTTTTCATCAGTGAGATTGTGAGGCTGCATGGTGTACCTAAGAGGATTATATCCAATCGACGATTGGTGTTTACTGGACAATTTTGGACTAGTTTCCAAGAGGCCTTGGGAACCCAACTTAACTTTAGTATTGCGTATCAGCTAGAGAATGGTAGGCAGACCGAACGAACGAACTAAACCTTGGAATACATGTTGCGCATGTATGTGATGGACCAACAAAAGCATTGGGAATAATTCTTGCCACTGGTAGACTTCTCTTATAGCAACAACTACCAAAGAACCATTAAGATGGCACCTCAAGTTCCTTTATGGGCGACCGTGTCAGATGCCTTTGAGTTGGGATCGAACAGAGGATAGGATCATGGTGGGACTAGAAGCGATCCAAGAAATGGAAGATAAAATGCAAACAATAAGACAAAGGATCAAAGAAGCGCGGGATCAATAGAAGAGCTATGTCGATGCGCACTGTGTCGACCGTAGTTACGAAGTTGGTGACCGAGTCTTCTTATGGGTAAAACCGCATAAGAGTTTGATCAAGTTTGGAAAGGGAGATAAAATCTCTCCTAGGTTCGTGGGACCTTTTGAGATTGTGGAGATGAAGGGGCTTGTGGCCTATCGACGAGCCTCGCCTGATTCTTTGAGGCGTATGCACGATGTTTTTCACGTATCTATTTTGAGACATTATATCAGTTATCCTACAGATATTATTGACATAAGTTCCTTGCAGGTATCGGATGAGGGGGCACTCATGGTTGAGCCGATCCACATCCTAGATCATCACATTCGACATCTACGACGTCAAACAATATATCATGTCAAGTTCCAGTGGGACAACTATAGTTCGCAGTCGGTGACCTGGGAGGATGCATATGATATGCGCCAACAGTTTCCATTTTTGTTTGATAGATAGACTTATGATACTGTGATACACATTATTTCGGCACTTATATACTATGAAACTTCAAGACAAAGTTTATACCAAGAGGGGGTGTATGTAACATCTCGCTCTTGTTCACACTGAGAAAAATTATTCTTTGAGGACACTTCCTTCCAAGTGATCCGGATTATTACATTATTGGGCATTTGATTATTATTATGAGACATTATGGATATGATGATAGGTTATTTTTCTGTATTGATATAGACAAGTGCTATTGACTCGGTTCTCCTGAGTGTCTAGGATTTTCTAACTCGGGGATGCAAAGGCATCGATGAAACACATGGACTCTGGATCGAGTCAGGAAGTGAACTATTGGGGTTTGATTGTTGTATATATGACATATGTGAATCTGATTAGATGTTATGATTATGGATTTTATTTCTAACATGATTTGTTGATGATGCAGGCTGTCGATAGCTTGCCGACCAAACTCACATGTGGAGTAGAGGGCTCACGCATGACTACCAGAGATGTTGAGGGAGAGGTGTGGAGAGAATCCCTGCACATCCTACTAGCACTCCCGTTGTGGCTCGAGATGTAAGTTAATGAATACCTAGTTCAAGAAGACCCATGATATCGTGAAGGCAGACTACGAAAGTCGCTCACAATGATTCCAAGGGGCGTGCAATAAGGCATGAGCCTTATTCATTAGAGGCCCTTAGTCTCCCACAAGATCATGTGACGAAGTATTGACTCCAGGGTGTTTTTAGGTCTACCAAGTCAGTCAAGAGGCGAGTGGAACCCTTGGAGCACGTAGTGCATCCTGAAGGGCATGCCACACGAAAAAAATGGAAATAGGAAAGTGGCACCCTTGGATCATGTAGTGCGTCCTGAAGGCTACATCACAAAAGGGAAACAGAATGAGGCGAGTGGCACCCTTGGAGCACCTAGTGCATACTGAAGGGAACATTGTGTTGTTAACTAATAAGTGAATAAACCTAAATGGCCTTAGAACGAATATTGTGACAAGAAAGATTTAAAAACGAATTCCCTAATAAAATGTCGCCCGGTCTAGAAAAACAAAATCTAAGTCTGAGTGATACTTGTGGTAAAAATTAAAAAAAATAATACTAATAATCATCATTAAACATGTGAAGAGAAGGGGGTAAGCCATTCAATTAATTAAAAAAATAAAATAAAAATGAAATTACTTTGGGGTATTAAACTTTAAAAAGGGGGGAATAATTGTTTGCTACATGTGCTAATTAAATTTTTTAACTAAAATGAAAAAGGGGGAAAAGGGTAAAGTCTACACTTGCTAATTTGAGTTTTAGATAAAAAGGGAAAGAGATAAATTTAAAAGAATTAGGAAACTAAGGGAAAAGGGGGGAAACATAAAGAGAAAGGGAAACATAAGGAAAAAGCAAAATGACTAACTTAGCAAGGAATCTTGTCTTTAAGAACTTTCTAAATTGAACTCAACTAGTAAATTAGTAAGGGGGTAAGTCATTAAAATCTGTAAGGGAATATGGGGACACCTAGGAGCGATTCTAGGAATGCTTTTAGGTGGGTGAGGGAGATAGGAGTAATTAAATAATTAATGAAATCAGGTGCAACGAAGGAAATGGGTGACACATGTACGAGGAGGATTTTTCCGAATTAAATTATTGAATAATAAATTAAATGGGAAATTGGGAAAGAAATGACTTAGTAACTCTATATAAAGGAGGGAGGAGGAGGAGGATGGATCTCTTTGGTTATGTGTAACATTACACTGCAAAATTTTAGACTTGACTAACTTATCTTGTGGGATTTGGGATACCCAACTTGGTGAGGGGTGGTAGCTTGGCCTTGCGAGGTGAGCTCGGAGCTAGTTGTTCTCTAGTTTAGTGTGCATGGCCCCTTTGCGGCTCGGGGGGATAAGGTAGAAGAAGAGTCCCCTAGCATTGGCTGAGAAGTAACGATGAAGTCACACCGGTCAGCAAGAGGGTGCCTGACGGATTGTGCAGGACAAGGACTTGGAGAGGTCGACTCGAGCTATGATACACTTGCTTTTATTCTGCATGGTAGATTATTATTTACCTTACACTTTCATTTATGTAATTTTGACTGTGTAAATAAGGTGTTAACTTAGCATTTTAAATGAGAACTTAAAGTTCCCCATAGCCTTAAGCTCGTTGCTTGACTTGATTCCCTTGGCATTCGATCCCTGAACGTTGTGACTGTCCTTTTGGTTTTATTGATTTATTGTGAAGAGTTGTGTTTTTTACTTCGTCCTCATCCCTAGTTCATCGGTCCAAGCTTGAGAAATCGGTCAGGAGTCGAATTGATGGTCGTCACTTCGATGCATAACGACCTATAGATTCTAATACCCTTCTTTTTTGTGCATGGATGATGAGCAAAGGATGTTTGCCCAACCATCTACCCCAGTTGATTGTTCTTGGTTGATGGTTTGCCTTACGCCTTTTGTGAATGAGTACTTCTACGATTGCTTATCATTTCCTTCCACGCTCTGCTTATTAACCTCTACATTTGATGAAATGATCTCTACATTTGATGAAATGATTGTTGTGTTTTTAATGATTTTCTCGACATATTTACTGTCTGGTTTCGATACATCCTATCTGCCATTTTCTATGTGAATTTTACCTTACGTTTTTTTTACACCTCTAGCCTGCGATTTTACCTCTGCACATTAATATTTTGATGAATTTAGCTTGCATAATTTCCCACTTGAATGACATTTTATAAATTATTTTGGACTGTGTTTTTTTGGGGGTGTATTGGCTAGAGATATTACTTGGGATACTCTGCAATCTTCACCATTTTTTTTTACTGCAATCATAACTCTATTGAGTGCAATGCCGAGGTGTATTTTTTTTTTACTGTTTGGATTGCGATTTTTATTAACAAACTCAACATTATAACTGTGATTTTCATTACCTTGTTGAGTGCATTAGAACTCGACAAATTGAATGGGACAGCGTAATTATAATACATTTTTTCATATAAAATTACACATAGATTAATGTGGATATGTTGAACAACGTACTTATATAACTAACTGTGAAATACATTGAAGAACAACGAGCTACTTATTGTTGATAAATATATATATTGTCTGTCTGCGTTAATATTTCAATGTAGATTTTATATTCCTGCGTTTTGTTCCTGCATTATTATGATTTTTACATGCCTACGTTATTGTGATTTTTACATGCCTGGGTTTTTCGATTTTATATGGTTGCATGTTATGGCAGCGATTTTACATGGCTCATTGTTATGCCTGCGTGTTATTGCTGCGATTTTACATGGATGAGTGTTATGTATGCATGTTATGGTTGTGATTTTACATGGCTGAGTGTTATTCTTGTGTGTTATGGCTACGATTTTACATGGCTGAGTATTAAGCCTGCGATTTTACATGGTTGAGTCTTATGCCTGTGTGTTATGGTTGTGGTTTTACATGGCTGAGTGTTATGCCTGCATGTTAAGGCTATAATTTTACATGCCTGCGTGTTAAGGCTACGTATTATGCCAAGTCCATAAATTGGCTATCGTCGTAATGTAAGGGAGTTATATTGCTATCAATGTTGTGTTGCGATTTTATGAGGATCTCACCATAATGTAGTCACCTTCTAATGCTATTATGAAAATGATTGTAGACATTATTATTGGCATTCTGTCATGAAAACGATTCACAATCTTATGATTTTATCGTATCCCAGGCTATCGATGAAGATCTTAAATGTTATGACAGTTTAATTATGTTGTCAGTAAATGTCAGTATTCAACGCTTTTATTCCTTATTGACAACCTTGATTGTATTGATTGTTATGATATCTATATCGACAACATTTTGTTATTATGAGTAATTGTGTAATAATAAAGCAGCATGATAGTTTTATTGATAGCTTTTGTATTTGACTATTAAGAAAGTTATGTTCAGTATTTTATTGACAACAATAGCTTAAACTGATGGCCAATGATTTATTTGTTTCTAGAGAAGAACAACTTCACATAAACTATCTCTTCAGGAACTTTTAATTCAACCCCCTTTTTACACTTAAATGACATAACTAATTTACCCGTTTGAGTAAATTGTGATCCGGGAAGAAAATAGAAGTAGATTGTTATGAGAAATAATAACTATTAATGTTAAAAAATGCAAAAATTTTAGGGTTTATTGATTTTTACTAAACGTAATAGGATTATATTTTGTTGGGTAGAGGTGAAATGGTGGCTTAATAGGGTTCTTAGACATAAAGGTTGTAGGCGTAATGGTTGATTATCTTACGCAAGCTTAATGGACGAGAGTTTAGTAGATGTATCAACTAAAATACTCAATAGCCTTTAGTTATTTGGCAGTTATGTGCCTTTACCCTTAGGTCGAGTTGGAAGGGGTGATTGGTCTTGTCGATACACCATAGGTTTCCTTGTAGGAAACAAGAAGCATCTGGTCCTTCACCCAATTTAATTTGAGTGTTATCATGCATCTTGTCGATCTGTTGCTTGGGGTGTGGGTGTAGTCCTCATGTTAGTAACTCGGCTCCTAGTGAGTTGGATTCATCTAGAGACCTTGGTCTAGATAGGTTAGGTAGCGCTAGGGTTATCACCGCACCTATCACCTAGGGACGTCATGAGTCCTGATGAGGGGTTCATGGCGCTCCCTATGGGATAAAGGAGAATGATAACTTGGTCAGATTCTGTGCCTTCTATGTGAGTGTTGTTGATCATTGTAAGTTTGTTATTGGTGCATGGGTTGAATGCCTTCATGCGTTTGGTAGCACACCATCGAGGTTCTAGTTAATTGACCATCGAGGCCATTGTGTCAGGATGGGGATTTTGTCCCTTAGCTTGTAGGCCTGGTCATGTTTGTGTGAGGCGGGTAGTCATTTCTCCTTGTTGTTTTACTCATTGTTTCTCCCAGTTGCTATTGTGTCAGTGTGTCAGGTCATAGTTGTCTGGTGCATGTTTTGTGAGCCTGGTGATCGTCGTCAGATGTGTTGTTTAGCTGTAAGCATTATTGTCATCCTATTTAAAAAATAAAAACTACACTTTCTGCTTCGCTTGTAGTCGGAGAGAAGGGGTTGTTACATATGGTATCAGAGCGGGTTCAACCCACGACTTGGGATTACTACGACTTTCATTGATATGATATTTGATTATCAGGGAATTCTCCGATTGTCTATTTTCAGCCGCCCACCCCGAGAAACCGTGATGCAAAAACTGGCTAAGTATGGGACAAGGGCTCTATGCATGCTTTATATATTTACTTTATAAAATTACATATTTCCTATGTTTAACTTATGTTGTCCAGGAAACCTATAATTTGATAAATTTCAATCTCTTTTGTCCAGGAGCCCTTCCTTTAAAGAAAACTAATTCGGAAATGCTAATGTATATACCATAGCTCGATATCACCTATCCGCCAAGCCATGTCCATAAAAATAACTAAGTATGCAACCGAACGATGACTGGTCGGAATGATCGCGGAACTCTCCATTCTATTTGCAGGGCACGGAACAACAAAAGCCCAATTTTTAGCCTGCCACCCCGAGAACCCGCGATCATTAACCTATGCTGTCAAGGAAACCTATAACTTCATAAATTGCATTCTCTTCTGTTGAGGAGGCATTTTTTTAAAGAAAACTAATTCGAGAAAGATAATGTATACACCACACATGACCTGTCATAGTATGCAATTGAATTGCAGTCGCTTGAAATGACCACAGAACCGCGATAAACTAGAGTCAAATGCAGTTTACAACATGAAAGTGAAAGGGAGAGAACAACTATATCTCCCACACAACAAAAGACAATTTCATAACTATGAAACCGTAGTAACACAAAATCCATGAAAAAATCATCGGCAGCTATGAAATATATTTTTTGCTCGACAAACTCTGCTTCAAAGAATAACAGATGCAATTGACATCATCTGCAATTCTTTACTCTGTTATTTTATCTTAACAAGCCCAGTTTTTATCCCACCACCCCCAAAAGTCGTGATCATTAACCTATGTTGTCCAGGAAACCTATAATTTCATAAATTGCATTCTCTTATGTCCAGCAGGCCTTCCTTTAAAGAAAACTAATTCGGTAAAGATAATGTATACACCGAACATGACCTGTCATAGTTCAATCGAACCTATTCGCGAAGCTAGGTCCATAAAACTGGCTAAGTATGCAACCAAACGACGGTCACTCGGAATGACCTAAAAAATGCGAAAAACTAGAGTCAAACGTAGTTTACAACAAGAAAGTAAAAGGCAGAGAATATCTATATCTCCCACACAGAAAAAAGCACTCTCATAACTATGAAACCATAGTAACACAAAATCCATAGAAAACGCATCGACAACTATGAAATATATTTTCAGTCCGACAAACTCTCTTTCAACGCGTAACATATGCAATTTACAAAGATCCAACTGGAGATGCAACATCTCAACATTGCAAACCCTAGGCAAACAAGAAAAAACACCAAATAAGAACCCAACCAAGAAGCACCAAAAGGCCCAAGTGCAAGCATAGGACCAGAACCTTGCAAAGTCGAATCAAGCAACAATAAACAACATACAACCAAGAAAGGAACAAGAAGCAACCACCCCCCAAGAACGAGGCTCTTCCAATCGTGACTGCAGAAACCCAAATGTACAAACTGAAACAACATGAACAAGAAAGCAAGAACAACGAGAACATGCAAATAAGAAATCACTGCTATGAAAAAAACAAGCATGGACCAGTGAACCAGCAATGCCGTTGGAGCATATAAATTTTAAAAATGGAAGAAAATGTCTTCTAACAAGCCTGTTAAGTAACCATTCAACACTACCAAGCATGTTAGGTAAACATTTAAGTCTGTCATAAATTCACTGTAAACATTTAAGAAAAAAATTCAATGTGGCAGGTCTTGACGTATCCCAAATAAATTCATAAATTTTTTGTAACAATAGTTCGAACACCAGAGAATGTATTGCAAAGACAAACTTTGGATATGCCACCATATCAAACATTGCCATAAATTTACCTAGCATAAAATGCTAAACCAAACATTCGAATTAATGGTAGCATTAATCCACCTTCGACGAATGCATAACAAAATTTATGATTCAAAAAAGACCATAGACTACCAAATACTTTGGAAATGAAAACATATTTTACATTGGGAATAGCGAAGGTGGCAATAATACCTCCAATCCTTTGTGCAATAAGATATTGGCAAACATGATACTTTTTATTATATAAAAAACGATGTTTTCACTTCCCTTGTTCCAACAATAGACAATAGGAAAATATTTCTGATCAACGGCCAGATCAACGATTTATCGATGGCTATAGTCCCGCTATACCTACAGCGAAGACTGATAATAATTAACGCGAAAAATACCTTTATAGATCCAAACTTGACCCTATCCAAATGTGAATTTGATTATCGCAAAAGTTATATAAATGCATCGGCAATTGAATTATTGACCCTATCCAAACGTGAATTTGATTATCGCAAAAGTTATATAATGCATCTGACAATTGAATTATTTAGAGTGAATTATATAAATGCATCCGACACTTGAATTACTTGAATCATTAAACAACCAGCCCCTGTCGTATGACAAATTTCAGTATTTTGAGTAAGTTGTTAATGCCATGGATAATTTTCGAATAATATAATTAAGTATTTGAGTTTTGGCTAATTTTTTAAGAGTCTGAATATTATACGTTTTTTATTCTCTGATAATGTAATTATTTTGGGTAAATCACAATTTTATAATGTTTAAATGGATGTTCAATGTATAATTGAATTCAGTGTTTTTCAAAATATTTAAGGCATGTAGAATATGTAATCTCATTTATTTCTAAATTTAGTTAGATTTTAGATAATATTGTTGAAAAAAAGGTAAATTATTTATGTTTATTTTTATAAATTGGAAATAAACTAATTTTAAAATAAATAGATTATTTTTTTTATTATAATTTTTTATATAAAATTGTTGAAATTTTAAGTTTAAAATAAAATTTGATCAAAATTTTAAATTATGAATAATATGAATTCTAAATTTTTATTTTAAATTTTTACAAAGTAAAAAAAATAATTATTATAATATTAAAGAAAAACTTTGAATTACCACTTCAAAGATTATCCATATATACATTATGAGACCATGATTCAAAAACCATCCACCTTTAAAAATCATATTTCTATTTTTAAATCTTATTATAAGATTAAACGACATTTTCCATTTACAACTTCAAAAATGATCTATCTATATACATTATAAAACCATGATTAAAAAACCATCATCTTTAAAAATCATGTTTTTGTTTTTAATTCATTATAAGATTTAGAAAAATAAATAATTTTCTCATATGACTACAACTCTCTCACTTGTCACTTAAAGTACAAACAAAAGTTTTAAAAATAAATGACCTAGTTATAATATTCCAAAGATTATTGCAGCTAACCATTCGAATATTATAATTAGTTCATTTTTTTTTTTTGAAACTATGTGCTGTAAAGTGAAAAACACAATATGGATTATTTAGGGGCAAACCATTCGAATATTATAATTAGGTCATTTATTTTTTTAGAAATTATGTTTGTGTTGTAAAGTTACAAACATAATATGGATTATTTAGGGGTAGAGCTTGTAGCGGATTTAGTTTCACTTGTTTAAGGTTATACAACCCATATAGCTAGAATGTCTAAAATTCAGTGTTGTATGTTTTTTGTTTTTCCTTAGTTTTCCTCCATTCGAATAGCATATTTGTCGTGGTGCTTACTGGCGGCAACCTTAATTCTATCAGGAGTTTTTGATTGTGAATATCATGAATTTTCCAAAAGGTAAAACCAAATAAAGTAAGCCCACTTTTTGTTATGATCTACAGTACGATTTTTGGATGGTACACATGCATTGAGTTTTTGCAGAAAAATGAGTCCATTTCTTTCCCAACACTCTAGTATAGAGTTGTTCTTCTTACTTGTTTTTTTACATAGAGGCAGAGAGCAAGAGAAAGGAGAGAAGACTGCAATGTAAAAAATTTGAAAGCAAATCTTTGGTCAAATGATCTTTTTATGTTTGTTATGTTTGTTGATGTATTAGTATCATGTTCTATACTCAAATATATGTTTTTTACATTTAATCACAAGAAGTAAAATGTAATTGTTTTCAGATATTCAGACAAACTTTTAAAATACTAACATGAACTAAAATAAATAAAGATAGGGAAGGTTAAAAGTTTCATTGTGATTTCATCATTTTAGTACATGTTATATGTCCCCGAATAGCCTTCCAGCAAGGTATTCTCCTACACCAGTGTCACTTCCCTAGTCGTATGGCAAGGTACGAGTTCGAGTTCCATTGAGAAGCAAAAACAAAGTTACAACAAATGATTGAGATTGGATAGATGAAATGAGCAACTAAATCAATATCTTTCCATGTTAATTGATTCTAACATCACTTCCAGGCCCTTCTTCACCCACTTCAAGATCTTGCATCCCCGAACCTTTTCTCTTTCGTCTAGCAATGCCAATCTTTATAGAATTTTTTCTTAATTGTCCCCAACTTGAGATGTCTCACTGTGGCATGGTCGTTTTGCCTGAAGAAACTTTGCTGCAACAAAAGCTCCTTACAAGGAATCGCAAGCCCACTCTTCTCCAATAGTAACTTCAACATCCGGTGGTTCTAGTCCATTTCATCCCTGATATTGGAGAAATCTGAAACCCCCACAACTAGTGAGGTTGACACATTCTAGGTTTCATTGTTATCAGATTACTACAATTGAAATGCAAGAAATCAGAGTTTTGAGGCAAGTGGGTGAAGGATAAGACGGTGAGTTTTGAGGTGAGTGGACAAAGATAAGACGGTGAGTCAGTGAAGGATAAGAGGTGGGTCGGCAAAGGAAAGACAATGAAAGATTCAAATGAACACGACATTCACAGTTGAGAGAGTTGCATGGTAGATGTTGATTTGTTGTGGAAAGACACACATGGAATTTGTTGATTTATTGTGGACAGACGACGAAAGGTTTTGAAGAATCTCTCCTTATTAGAAAGCCTTCGGCGTAATTATATTTAATTAAAAGTGGTTGATATATGTTGATCATGAAAATTTTCCATTTTTTTAAATTAATAGGGTAGATTGACTTCTATCAACTACTTTCACTTAAATCTGGTTGTGCTAGTTTAATGAGTTTGAAAGATTAATAAACTACTTATAATGATATAATTTTAAGGTCACAGCCAAGCCACATACCAAATTGGTATATGAAACCTTTTTGTTTGTGGGACAAGGGATACCCTCCTCCAAGCGATGTGGCTAGTAAAGTTTAAGGAGGTATACATACCCTACCCTACCCCACTCTGGATTTGAACTTGTGACCTCTTAACATGAAACACATGTTCTTAACCGATATTAATACATAATTAATGTATTAATTAATTAAAAATCTTAATATACTAAATTATTAAAGTATTAATTAATTGAAAATTAATTAATATATTAATTAGTTAAAACTTAATGTATTAATTAATTAATACATTATTAATGTATTGATACATTAACAATACATTATTATATCATTATTATATCAATCCTTAAAAGTATTAGTTTATATATATTATTATATCAATCCTTAAAAG
>ML826582.1:34676-50767 GCA_009831015.1 Picea engelmannii
TCGGAGAGAGAAGGAAAGAAGGGTGTGGTCAACGAGGGGGGTGGGGGAAACATAAAAGTGATGAATAAAGAGGAGTAAGCTATGGCTAGATAGGACGTAGTCCACCACACTTGCACCCCCTCCATGAGGCCAACACGTGAAAAACGCGAGAATCAGGGAAGCATGGGAGTCCATTCAGGATCAACAACTCCTGAGATTCCCCTAAAGTGTAAAAGGTGTTGACCATAAGCTGTGAGAGGTCTCAATATATCATTGGACATTCAGTGAAGCCCCACTGACTCTGGATCAATCTCCTAGATGCAGAACATGTCATTTGGTCTATCGTGGAGAGGAATCTGGAGTGATCTAGTGCGGGAGTCGAAGTCACCTAAGAAGACCACCTCTCCAACTGCCATATATTGGGTGATGTCGGCATACAGGTCTATGAAGGGGTCATCGTTGAGCCCATTATGAATGGCATATGATGAAGACGTTGGAGGGAAGTAACAGACGGAAATGTAAACGTCCCTTGGGAGGAGGGAAGCACTGAAAACCCAAACCCACATAAACCTAGCAAACTCATATGTGGCGACCAAAGAAATCCTACTCTGGAGGGAATCTCTAACAAAGTAAGGAACTCCCCCTAAACCTTTGATGCCACCTGAACTCCTCATCTCATGTCTACATGCTGAGAACGGAAGGTATCTTGTAATCTCTAGGAGAGGTCGAACATGGCTCTCATGTGCCTCGGTAATGAATAGTATGTCCAATGACCCAAGAGCATCATATAGCAGGCCCAACGATGACCAAAAAGACCCATTGCCATTCCAACAGCTGATGGAAATGCATGCACCTTGTCGTCTCTCCCAACAGGTCCATCATTTGGAAGCCCCAGATCGTTGTACCCACCAGGGTGGGAAAGAGTCCCTGATGATTGGAGGTTCCAGATGACTGCCCATTTACCTGCGTGACGTGCTGTTGTAACTTGCTCCCTGGAGCGTTTGAGCTCCGCAACCTCTGATATGATCTTCATCCATGAAGATCTTGCAAGGAAGAGAAAACAGATTTCTCTTAGCTCTCATAGCCCGAAGTCGATACGTTGCAAACCTGAATCGGAGAAAGACAGTAGAGTCAAATCCCATCCAAGCTCTATCAAGAGTCATGTCCTAGAGGTCCACATGATCTCTAAGAAATGAGTTTCCAACCACCATGGGATCTGAGGAGAGAAGAGGTATAGGGAGCACTCTCACTTTGAGATTCAGTTCCCATGCCTACCTAGTTACTTCCTCCATGAGTTTACTTGTACCACCTCCTCAACTGCTACTAGAGGGGGCGAAGGATTATCCCTGGATCTAGCGATCTATGCCCATGAGTTTGTGTTTTTGTTTCATGTTTGAAGGCGAGCTGTTTAGATCTAATCTCCTCATGTTTGTTTTTAAGATCAATAATCTTTGCGTGTAAGGTGTCGCCAAGGGGGTGGGGTGCAGGGAGTCTTGTTCCTTGCTATCATTTAGCTACCTCTTTAATGAAATGTTCTCCTCAATTTTTGCGACCCTGTGTGTGAGTTCCCTAACCTCTGTCCGTAATGCCAGGTTTGGTGATTCCAGATGCTCTAGTCTCATAATTAGACAAGGTATCAAAACTTTCAAACTAGGAGGGAGGCCAATTTCAAGTTATATAGCAATGTACAGCAACAAATATATTAAATCTGATTTGCAGCAGTGAGTATTTAAAGGACCAAACACAAATTCACAACAATTTGTGCAACAAATCTGTTAAATCTGTAAGGAGATCTTTGCAAATCTATAAACCAGCAGATTTGAAACCCCGGTATTAAGCGTTTTGTGGGTGCTTGAAGGACTAAGCACAAATTCTTCAGTTTACTATGCCTGAAGGAATGCCTGAAGGACAAGGCACATTCTTTCTGACAGTTCAGATCTGAAAAATGGCAGTAGCCAGTCTCAGGTTGGATGAAGCACTAGAGTTATTCAGTAGTATGGCGGAGAAGGACTCATGTATCCATGTGGAGCTTGGTGATGATGCCAAGTATGCAATGAAGGGTGAGGGAATTATTTTGTTCCAGCTTGACTCAAGTGGTTCGTTGGTAGCCCAAGATGTGTTATATGTACCAGGACTCTAAAGAAGAATTTGCTCTTAGTCTCAGTTATGGAGGACAGGGGTTTTGTCGTCATGTTCAAGAAAGGGCAAGTACTCATATATCCAAAGGGAGCTAGCCCTAACACAGCAATGAGCATTGGGGTTAGAGAGGGCAATTTATACAGGTTGCAGGGCAAGCATGTTCAGGCCTTGGTACATGACAATGACAACCTATGTGAGTTATGGCACAAGATGATGGGACACCTACACTACAAGTCGTTGTTGATTTTGAGGGAGATTGTCACTAGTCTCCTAGATTTCAGCATTGAGCAACAAGGCATATGCAGAGGGTGTGCACTTGGCAAGAATGCCAAGGCTGCCTTTCCAAGCAGCGAGAGTAGGTCTAAGGGGATATTGGATCTTATACATTCAGATGTCTGTGGACCGAGGTCAATGGTAGAGGACAAGGAGCAGGAGACTCTAAAGGGAATACAAATTTCAGAGACTTCCAGCTCAAGGAGTTGTTGACCCCAAAATCTCACCTTTGAGATTTGTATGGTCAAAGGGCCAGTCTCTCCTTTCAGGCTGGCATTCAGAGGTTCTTCTTGATAGCACAGGACCATCATTCAAAGGTCTTCCAGGCACAGTGATTCTTGTTTTGTTCAGTTAGAGGATGGTTTCTTACAGGGGTTGAGTTCAGAGCTTGTTTCAGTGGTTTCTAAGTTATTACAGGATGAGATTTCAGTGCCAGGTTTGAGTATGAGAGACTTGCAGCATTATGGGACACTTATTCTGTTTCCAATGAGTATAAACTTGATGGTATTTGGACAACCTGCTTTTTGGATGATGAGGTGGCATAGGTGGATGACATGGCAGGGTGAGGTGGCAACCCATGTGGGGCCCACATGCCTAAATCTGGGTCCTTTTTCCTCCTAAAACTAGGCCCACTAAGGCGCCCAACACTTGCTAAATGAAAACTAGATAAAATAAAGAAGTTTCCCAAAGTCATAAAGCATTCTAAAGCAAGTCAAAAAGTCAAATTGGGTGAGTTGTCTCCTTTCTATTTTAGCTTTAGCTTTTAGCCTTTAACTTTTAACTTTTTCCTTTCCCATCTTTCCACTTTTCCTGCTTTAGCTGTCCACTTTTTCCCTTTCCCAACTTTCCACTTTTCCTACTTTAGCTTTAGCTTTAGCCTTCCACTTTTTCCTTTTCGCCCTTTTTTCTTCCATTCTATCACTCATGCGCCCTATTTCTCTCCATGAAGTGCGCCCCTCTTACCTTTTTGGCCACAACTTCTCAATACCTAACTAGTTTTGACCCATTCGGCCTCCATTCTCCTCCAGATAACCCCCAGATTTGGCCAGATTGCTTGGGAAAGGTGCGCTCAGCCAGTTTTAGCAGGGTTTCATGCAATGACACATGGCAAATGAACAGATTGACACATGGGCGTTGGATATTGGATAGCTTTTGGCCCAGTTTGGAAACATCAAGGCGAATTCTTCATGCAGTTAGCTATATATGCAGCATGCTTCCACAGTTTATAGTTTGATCACTCTATTGCAGGAGCATTACTACTCTCTCATTCTATTCTAGCTTTAGATTCTCAGATTCTTAGAGATCATTGTAACAGTTCATGGCTTTTCCCTGTGATGGAGCCATTCCTCTGATTTGACATGAATAAAGAGTCTTATGTGTTGATTTCGGCCTAGATTCTTGTTGTTGCATTGGATTTCTAACAAATTGCAGGTTTCTTGAAGCTCATCCTTCACTGGGGGTCGATTTGACACCATTGGAGTGTTCTTTTCTTGTTGATTTCTTTCTTTTTTCATTCTATTGGTTCGCTCTGCTTAGGGTTTTCCACTAAAATTTATCTAAAATTAATTTTTATGCAAGTTTTGGGTGAGGTTATCTAACCCTCGTTCCAAAACCATTTTGTGCTTGCTGATTTGTGTTTTTGCAAGTCATATTTTATCCATCAAGCAGCACGCCCTAGGGTAGCCTCCCTATGGTTGGCATGCACCAGCCCAAAATGAGAGGGGTGTTATCATTCGTGACCTTAGGATCCACCCCTGAATTAAGCCTAGTTTGATTCCCTCAACCTACAATCGACCTAAAGCCTAGAGTGTCAAATTTAGCCTTAACGAGACCTCATTTAACACTACAACAAAATCGTGGTTCACAAGATTAGGATTGTGTTTCATAATCTTGAAATGTTGTGTTTATAGGAAGTGAAAACTATAGAGTTTATGTTAAGAATGCTTTGAGCTATATATGGCCAGATGCATCCTTATTAACATTTGTACATGAAGAGGGTAAGGGAAGGAATTGGGATCGCAACCCTTGTGTCATCTCAACTTGCTTCTTTTGTCATGGAATGGGGCTAATCACATTTAAAGGCTAGTGTGGATTATGTTGAATCTAGAGGGACGCATGTTGGGCCTAGCCAATGTCTATGCCTCTAATGAAATTGAAGAGAGAGTCCATTCCGAAGATGGATGTTGGATGAACTCCCCAAAGCTCATTGGCGTGGTTGTGTGGAATCAAGATCTCAACATGGTGGATGCTCAAGGAGACAAACAAGGCATGTTACTTGTCAAAATGCCTTATTGCAAGATAACACCATGGAATGTTCTAAAGGCCAGAGATTGGGTTGTATGACCATAACAAATTCAAAAGAAAGGAATCATCTAAGTTATGGTTCACTTGGCCCAATTTTCAAAGGGGCAACAAAGGAATCCTTAAGAGGCTTAACAAAGCCATGGTAACTAAGCATAATACATTATTCCTTAGTTGTAATGGAGCTCGGCCAAATACAAGTCCTAAGAGAGGTCATGCTCTTATATCATAGACCAATATGCTTCTCTATCTCTTGTGGTGTTGCAAAAAAAGTGGATTCCTAGGGATCGCTTTATTATGAATGTCTCCCTTGAAAAACCAAAGTTTCCTAAATTCTATCAAAAGAATTTGGAACATTTTATCCAAACCCAAAGGTGAGAATAGTTGGATTGCTTGGTGGGAAGATGGTATTGCTTGTATTACCTCTTTCAAGACAAAGATATCTTGAAGAGGGGGGATTTTGTACTCATGTGGGATAAAAGAAAGGAAAAGTCAGGTATGCATAAGAAGATTGATGGTCTTTGGCTTGGTCCTTGTAAAATTGAAAGAAAGGTTGGAGTTAATTCCTACCTAACTAGCCTTGACAGAGAGAAAGTTGCCTTTCCTAGTTAATGGATTGTTTGTCAAGCTTTACTTTGCAACCAACACTTGATTTTGTTAACTATAGCATTAGGTAGGATAGTTGTAGGTCATGTCATGTGCTTCCTTTATGCATCTTGATTGTGCTTTCTTACTTGTTTGTGTGCAATTATTACTTGACTGTATGCATTTATAATTAGTTTCAATTTGTATTTAGTCTTGTCTAAAAAAGAATATGTATATGTATGATGAAATAAAGATTTCGCCACATATTTCCCACAGTAGGAGGTGTTGGTGTAGTGTTGTTTATTTCTCATTCTCATTCATATCATCGGAAATATGCGCTTAGAAGGGAATCCAATAACAAAGTAGAATTCGCTGCACTTTGGGTTTTATTAAATGTTGCTAATCGCCTAGGTTGTAAAAGGTTGCAAGTCATGGACGATTCCAAGCTAGTCATTGATTGGGCCAATAGAAAAAGCTAAGTGGAAATTCTCAGTCTGGGGTCAATAACAAAAGCTATCAAAGATTTACAAAGTTTGTTTGATTGGATTTCGTTTTCCCACATCAGTAAGGAGTTCAATCAGTTGGAAAATGGTTTATCAAAGCAGGCTCTTATCCTTCATGAAGGCACATTGGTTGAACTAGAATTACAAGGAGGAGTCCTCCAATCTAAGTTGGAGGAAGGATATCCATAATTACGAAATTAGAGTAAAAATCAGTTTAAAAATATGGCAGTAGGAGCTAGAAAGAATATTATGTGAGTGGGAGCTGGAAAGAATATTTGTCTTTTTGACGAATGTAAATAAAGAAGAAGAGACCATTTTTGTCTAGGGCTCAAACTCAGAATGGCATATATGTTTTAGTTAAGGATGACAATATTCCAATTATGTAAAAGTGGTAGAAGGTGATATGAGAATGTTATAGTTAAGGACTATGTAAAGTGGGTATAAGGCGATATGAGAAGCCAAAAAGCAGGTTTTGATTGGAACTTTGGTCCCAGATTTGTACTCGTTTTGTAACATGTATATTCAATATCGAATATAATGATTTTTCCTGGGGAAAAAAAAAGATTTTCCTGCGTTTCATTTATATTTTCCATTTACCAAGGGGAGCTAGATGGTACCCCCTCACATCTAGGGGTAAACTAGATAGATAAGATAAGATAATTTTATTAATGTCGGACTAATGACCACAAAAGTAGGTGAAAGGCACTGTTGAGTACAATGATGTCAATACAATGCAAGAGCACCAAAAGGTCTCTTATAAAAGGCGAGATGCAAAAAGTAGAGTGCAATAATGTAGAGTAATAGAAAGTGAGATCTACTCCGAGTCATGAAGAACCCTCGGCCCTGAGTTCAGATACCTACGTTGATGATGGGGTTTATCGTAGGAGACGAAGATCCAAAGACAAGAGGAACCAGAAGAAAGAAAGTAGATCTATCATCGAATGGATCCATCTCTCCTACCATCCGAGGTCGAATGAAGAAAACTGAGTATAGTCGGTTGCCCCGAGGGGACCTGGTGGGGTACCTGGATCGTCCACTATGTTGTTGACTAGTAGAGGTAGTGCACCGACAAGATCTGGGGGATCCCATCCATCTCCTAGGAGGGGATCCGATCTGGCTTTGTCGTTGAAACCTCGTGGGATGAGGGAAGGTCTCACGGGTTCGCACTGATATGGAGTTTGAGGTTGCGTTGGTGTCGATCTGTCTCTTAGTGCCACATCATAGACAACAGTTCCACAAATGACATCCATGGTTCTCCATAGACAAGTGACCGATGATGCTTCCACATGTTGCTCAACTCACTCTCATTTGATGACTATGGTGCTTAACATGCAAGAGGTAACTTGTTTCAATACTTCATATTAAGTGTTAATGCCTTATGTACGTGTCATGAAAGTAGTGATCATCGATTGAGTCGAATAATGGATCATGATGCTCTAAAATTGTGCCTTTTGCCTTGTTTCACCTTGGTGGTCATCATCCCCTCCTATATAAGTGTTGTCACTCTTGGGTAGAGTTGTACTATTGGGGGGTTTTATAGGGGTAGCATGTTCATATCCCGATCCATAAATAACATTCTCCATCTTTCTTGATCTTCATTGTCCCGACTTTTGAGTTGGTGGGCATGTGTCACGTATAAGTCCACGCTTCATAATCCCATGAGAAGAAGGAGCTTGAATGCTCAAGGTTGATGCACCTATATATAAAAAAAAGGAAAAGAGTAAAATGCTAAAATCGAAATGCAAAGCAAATTAAAAGAAAAGCAATGTCAAAAAAAAAGAAAAAAAAAGAGCAAAGCATGAGCGATGCCCCCTCACTATCAGGCCATCACCCCCAAGTCCTCTGCAATGAATGCATATATAGAAAAGGACTAAATGAAAGTCAAAATCCAAAAAAGGCTAAATGAATAAAGATAAAGGCAAATAGGGGTTTGGAAAGACACAGTGTCAAGGAAAGGGAAACTCATTACATAAGCACTCCCTCATTACAAAGGCGCTAATGTGGATATCTTAAGTAACCTCACATAACTATGCATGTCACTCATGAAATTAAACCCCACTCCATACCATCTATCATCACACATGCTCCTTGATGGGTTTCTTGGGAAATACTTCTCCTTAGTACCGGCACATGTAACAAGGGCTAATGATAACCCTCCCATACCTTAACTTGGCAAATTGTATGAATTCTATGGGTTATTGTGAAGTTTGAGGATGATGCTTCATGTGATCTACCTAATGGAATTTACATTTGACATGACACGCTTCTTATGTTGTATTGGACTTGTGTACATGCCCCCAAACTGATGGTCACATTGGGTTACTTGAGCCCCACCCTGGACAATGTACTTTGCATGCATATGACATGGATATGATCCTTGGTCCTTTGGAGGACGTTGAGGAGGCCATTTTACACACTTGATGGAGGTCATCCCACGCTTTACAGAGGACATTGGGCTTTCCTTGAGGACGTCACACTTTTGAGATGATCTAGCACCTTGTGAGAGGACATGACACCTTTTTTAAGGGACATTGCACCTTTTGGAGGTGACTTTTCACTTGGAGGAAGAAACATTGCACACTTTGGAGGGAACGTTTCACTCTGGAGCCCCTATACATGCATCTTCACACCTTTTTGAGTGACTCGTCCACCTCAAGAGACCACACATGCCACATGTGTGAGCTTGAGGATGCATTTATGGTGGACGTCTTAGCATTTTGAGCACTTTACTTCATCTTGAGAGCATCGTTGGGGGTCTTGTTGACCTATCCACTCTTGTATCATGGATTTTTTATGTATATTGACCTTATCTCTATGGCTTATAAAGAGATAAAGGCATTAGTATATTTTCTTAGGGCTTAAGCTAGGAAAATATTGGTATTTTAATGAGAAGGGTGTTAGATCTCTCATATAAATAGAGAAGCACTTCTCATTTGTATCTCATTACTAGAACTTGTGAAGAACAATTACTTGTCTACTTTTCTCCTTCTCTATTTGCTATGAATGGATAACTAGAGCGACTTCTTGAGGAGATGTCTTGTGGATTGCTTTTTAACTTTCATGGATGCTCTTGGCTAGAGTTTTATCAATAAAATGATTTCTTGAGTAAGTGGTCTCACTTGATCTTGTTGGATTTGGTTTATGGGTGATTTTAAGTGTAGTTGTACTTCTCTAGTGGTGGTGGTGCACTCTCTTGGTGTCCTTGAACAAGTGCCTTCTTCAAAACCTTGGACATACTCACTTTTATTTTGATCACTGTACCTTTTGTCACAATCATATACATATGTTTTGAGGCTGTACTATTGTAGATTTATTTATATCTTTATGTTATTTTCTGCATTATCTAGGAGTTGTGCTTGCACTCCCACATTGTATTCATACTTGTTGTCTTCTTCAATCTCATTGACCTACTTTTGTGGTCATTTGTTAGACATTAATAAAATTATCTTATCTTATCTTATCTTGAACCATCTTGAAGTTTGCAAGGCACTAGATGGATCTGCTAGCGTTTGTAGTGGACAACCCTAGATATCACCTGAGATCTACTTACATTCTTTCAAAGGATTCCTTAGTTGATCCATATGAAAAGGAGTAATTGGATATTGACAGGCTCTAAGCAAAGTAACATGGGATTTTGGACATTGCATAGTGTAATACTATATGGGATTTCATATATAAATGAGATTTTTATTGATTTTGACTATATTTATCATTTTAATTTTTCCTAATAATTTGTTATTTGAAAAATTAGATATATTTTTCAAATAACAAACTATTAGGAAAATATATATATAATTAGATATATATATTATTTGTTCTTTCCCCATTTCCTAATATTTTTGGGGGGAGGGCATGCTTCCAGTGCCATCCCCATTTTGCAGACTCTATCTGTTTCCAAGTTCCATGCAACCAAGATTCACAAATTCCACATTTCATGCAACTACCAAAACTTGACAGCTACAACCTAGGGCTTTGAGAATTAAAAAATTAGTTTGACGTTTTGAAGCCTTCAAGCAACTAGCAACTCTTGGAATCCAAATTGTAGAATTTTCTACTTTTTTCCACTTCCTCCTTTCAAGATTTCCTACTGCTGTTTTAAATATAAAATGAGATAAATTGATAAACATCGTTGATACTATTGATCAATACCCCTATTTACATTTTTTGTGATTGTTTCATGGCAAAGAATCTATTTTGATAAGCTGCACATATTTTAAAACATTTCCAAATTGATTGTCCACAGCCTTCAGATTGACTTTAGGATTTTTTGAGAATAACCATAAATGGATCTAAAACACATACCTTTCTGGTTGTCGTCCTCAAGCTGACTCCAAACACCACAGGGGTACACCACTATCACCTACTGAAATTGCAATTCTACAATATAGATGACTGCTAACACACACTTAAGATCAGGTTATTGAAAATAATCCTTTCACAAAAGTACACAATTTCGGAATCACCATTGACGCCATCATGGTGTCCATCTTCATATCAATATTCAGACAACAGTGGAGTTCAAGGATTTTACAATGTAGCTTGCCTCAAAATATAGATGACTGCTAACACACACTTAAGATCAGTTTATTTAAAATAATCCTTTAACAGAAGTCCACAAGTCCGGAATAATCACTGACACCATCGTGGTGTCCATCTTGATATCAATATTTAAACAACAGTGGAGTTCAAGGATTTTACGATGTAGCTTGCCTCATCTGTGATCTTTTGAGGAGCATTCCAATTCCCTTCAGAGTTAGACAGTCTTACCCCCATAGATCGGGAGCCATGTCTCAATCTCTATCCAAAGGTACAAGACTATGGTACAATTTTCAAGTTTTCCCCCAGGGAAGGGAGGGGGAAAGCATACGAGGGTATGCTAGTATGTTCATGCCTATAAGAGAACCCGACGGCAATTATAGCCCTATTTGAGTCAGATGATAGAGGGCAGAGTGCCCCTATTTGAGTCAGATCATCCTGTAGAAATTGGGCTCCAAATAGAAGCCCTAGAATAATTTAAAATCGCATTTGCAAACATGTAGGGACTCAAAGCTACAGAAACTTCCTAAAGCTAAAGAAGAAAGCAAGAAGTGGAGGTTGCAACAATCAGCTTTGCACCAAGTAATCATTGCTTTGATGGGCACATCATAAATTTGTATGCACCCGTTTCAATTAAAGATGCAAATGGACAGGGAGAATGGGAAAAAGCAATGTCAAAAGAAAATATGATACAATAAAAAGAAATGGAACTTGGGAGCTTGAAATTGCTTAAAGGCAAAAAATCCACAAGTTGCAAACATGTCTACACAAAGTAGATCGTTTGATTGGCATTTTGAGGGTCTAAGCAGCGTTTTTCAGGTAGTCAAAATCAAGAGATTTGTGTCCACGTTCGATACACACAGTCTCTGTTGTTTAAAATGAAAGAACTCGACAAGAGATTTCCAACAAGATATTCTAAAGCGCAAAACAGAGCTAGGTATGAGGAAGTCGCAGCTGAAACAATACAGGGTATAAATTAAGTATCAGTTTGTTTCCAGAGGGCATAACTCTTTGTGGAAAGCTCGTGGACCATAGAAGACATCCATGCAACCAGATTTGAAATCTGGGTACCTAAAACTGTATAGGATGGGAGAGAAGACATCTGTAGCAGTAAGGGGTAAAAATGAGAAACATTCTAAACTTCTGAGGACCATAACTATTAGCTCAAAGCTCGGATTTGGGAAAATGAGTAGACAATGGAAAGGTCTTGAGGAGGAGAAGCCATTTAATAACCCAAAATTTTGAATTAAACACTACAATTTCTCTGAAAATAAAAATAAAAAAATTGCAGCAGTAAAAACATAGCAATGAGTGAAAATTGCAACTTGAGAAGATTGTAACTTTTTGCTTAGAACTCGGAATGAGTACAGTCGTTGGAGACTTGTTTCAAAAAGGAATGTGTCTAACGAACCAAAATTTGGATTAATGCATTTGTGTTCTTCATAAATTAAAATGAAAAATGACATGTAACCTAATTAATAAAGTATTTTGCAATGTGCCCAATTCTAATAGCAATTGTTGCCTGCACATTTTTTGCAGAATTAAGAGGTATAGAAAAGCAAACCTTAGTTCCTATATGAGAACTAGAGTTATGGACGATGCCCAAGGGTCTTACAGCCATGAGGAGGAGGTCAGAGGTCTACATGTTAACATGGGAAATGCAGAGACCAAGTCCAATGAGCGTAGGAGTAGAGTTGGCTGAGACTATGAAAATCCTGCAGAAGGAAGTGCAGATTTATAGAGAAAACAACAAAAGGATGATGAGGGCTCATGAAGAAATACTACAGTCTAAATATGTTGCAGAAGCAAGTCAATAAAGATTCTAGCACAAAACCAGCCGCTGGTGCAAGGCAAGTAGAAGCATCCATATCTCATGCTAGGAGGGACGATCATGGGGGATCTAGACAATCCAAGAGTATTAGCAGACATCATCATCATCATTCCCCAGGGCACTCGACCAGAAGAGAATATGCACATTCAAGGTTGGGAAGCAGCCCAAGTATGTCTCCTATCAAACATCAAAGGAGGAAACATGGGTCAAATATCTTGCAAGGGGAGCTTATGAAGATCAAGCCACCATCATTTGATGGAGAGAGTAGGAAGGGAGAAAATGCAAAGGCATGGTCACTAGGGATGTGGAAACGTTTTCGGTTGCATGATTACTCATCAAATGTAGAAGCCAGAATTGCAGCCTACCATCTTCAAGAAAAGGCATCTATGTAGTGGGATCAGCTTAAGCAGGTTAAGCACTTTGATGAAAAGAGAATTTCTTGGAAGCAGTTCAAGAAATAATTCAAGCAGCAATATTTGTCAGAGCAATATTATGACAAAAAGATGCAAGAGTTCTTTGAACTCAAACTTGGGAACATGACCATGGATGAATATGAGAGAAAATTCTTGGAACTTCTCAGGTACATGGGCTTCATCAGGGATGAAAAGGTCAAAATTCAGAGGTTCCAGAGTGGACTACCATCCTTCTACAAGAATAAAATTCAATTTGATGAGCCCAAGAATTTGGAAGAAGCCATAAGAAAGGCTAAATATTTATATGAACAAAACAGAGGAAGGCCAACTTTCTAAAAGGCCTAGGACGCTAAGAAAAAAGGAAAGACAGATCAGAGAAAGAGAGGATTCAAGCCACCTTTCATCTGGAATAGCTCTCAAGCATATTAGCAAGGGCAGTAGGCTCAAGGTGATCAGAAAATGACAGATTCCTTGGGGAAGAGGCCAAGACAGCAACCCATAAAGTGTTAGCGATGTGAAGAAGATCACATATATAAATATTGCCCTCACCGGAGAAATAAGATGAGGATTGTGCATAGCATCAAGCATGAGGAGATAGTAGAAGATGTGGGCAGAAGCATGCAAGGATCTATGCAGCATTGGACAAATGACAAGCAGACAAACAATACCACATAATTGAGGTGGAAGGTAAGATTCATAATCAGCCCATAGTTGTTTTGATTGATTCTAGAGCTAGTCATAGCTATATAGATCCAAATCTAGTTGAAAGATTTAAATTGAAGAAATGTAAGCATGGAAAGTCTCGGTTAGTTCAACAGGTTACTAGAACCAAGAGAAGGATCAATGAGTTTGTTAAAGATTGCTCAGTAAACATGAATGACAACTCTAAGGCAGATTTGAACATCATACCGCTTGGGTCTTATGACTGTTTGATTGGTATGGATTGGCTAGAAAAGCATCGTGCTTTCTTAGATTGTTATAACAAGGTTTTCACATGTCTTAATGAGGAAGGGAATTCAAGGACAGTGCAAGATATTCCAAGGCCTATATCTGTCCGAGAGATTTCAGCATTGCAGCTGAAAAGAAGTTTCAGAAAAGGGTGCCAAATATATGCAACCCATGTGGAAGAGCCAATGAAGGATAAGGAGCCAAGTCTTGAAGATTATCCAGTCTTGAAGGAGTATGAAGATGTGTTTGGGGAGTTGTCAAGATTGCCGCGAAAGAGGGACATTGATTTCTCTATTGATTTAATGTCTGGAGCTTCCCCAATGTACAAAACTCCCTACAGGATGAGCACACCGGAACTAAAAGAATTGCAAATGCAACTAGAAGAGTTGTTGAAGAATGGGTACATATGCCCAAGTGTTTCCCCTTGGGGTTCCCCAATTCTTTTTGTTAAGAAAAAAGATGGAACGTTGAGATTGTGTATTGACTTCAGACAGCGAAACAAGGTTGAAGTCAAGAACAAATATCCTTTGCCGAGAATTGATGATCTTTTTGATCAATTTAATGGAGCAAAGATATTTTCTAAGATTGACTTGAGATCAGGATATCATCAAGTAAGGATCGGAGATGAAGATACTAGCAAGACAACCTTTCGGACAAGGTATGGACACCATGAATTTGTGGTGGTGCCTTTTGGGTTGACAAATGCGCCTACTACATTTATGTGTCTGATGAATGGGGTGTTCAGAGATTTCCTAGATAAGTTTGTCATTATATTCTTGGAACATAAGAAACAATTGAGGATGGTGCTACAAGTATTGAGAGAGCACCAATTGTATGCCAAATTAAGTAAATGCACTTTTTTCTAAAAGCAAATCCATTATTTGGGTGACATTGTTTTAGAAGATGGCATAGCAGTGGATCCGAAAAAGATTGAAGCAATCAAAAGTTGGCCAGCACCAACAAACATTTCAAAGGTTAGATCATTTATGGGTCTAATTAGTTACTACAGGAGATTCATTGCGAGATTCTCCAAGATTGCACACCCAATAACCTCCTTGCAAAATAAAGGAGTGAAATTTGAATGGAGTACCAAGTGTGTAGAAAATTTCTAGTGCTTAAAGGATTTATTAACCAATGCACCTGTTTTAAAAGTTGTAGACCCAATGAGTATTTTGTTGTGTTCAAAGATGCATGCAAGGAAGGGCTCGGTGGAGACCTTACACAAAATGTACATGTAATTTGTTATGAGTCTAGAAAATTGAGAGAGCGTGAAATAAATTATGCCACACATGACTTAGAGATGGCGGCCATAGTACATGCTTTAAAATGTGGAGACACTACCTCGTGGGAAGAAAATTTAAATAGAGGACAGACCATAGTGGTCGAAAATACTTGTTTGAACAACGAACACTAAACGCTAGACAAACTAGATGACTGGAATTTCTTAGTGAAAATGACTTTGACATCGAGGGCATAAAAGGAAAAGAGAACAAAGTGGTTGATGCACTCAGCAGAAGGGTGCATGAAATGCATGCCACAACCATTAGTATGTACAGGATAGATTTAAAGGACAGAATTCTAAAGGTTGTAACAGCAGACCAACATTGTGTGCAAGTTAAAGAAAGCTTACAACAGAATAATGTACAGTAGAAATATAAAGATTACAAGCTAGAAGATGATGGAATCCTCTTGTTCGGGAACAGAGTTTATGTCCCCGATTCTCGAGACTTGAGAAATTCAGTTTTAAAAGAAATGCACAATGTGCGACGTTGGACACCCAAGATACTAGAAAACTATTACAGTTGTTAAAGGCCAATATTTTTAGCCTGGTATGAAGAGAGATGTCACTGATTATTTGGCCAGATGCATGGAATGTAAGAAGGTAAAGGCTGAACACAAACATCCAGTAGGATTACTAAAGGTAAAGGCTGAGCACAAACATCCAACATGATTGTTGCAGCCATTACCCATTCCTGAATGAAAATGGGAAGTTGTTACTATTGATTTCATTACCAAATTGATTGGGGGAGCAAGGCAACATGATTCCATCATGGTAGTGGTTGACAAGTTTACAAAGGTTGCACATTAATTCATCTAAAAGTAATTCATAAGACAGCAAATATTGCAGAAGTTTATATGAAATAATTTGCTAGGCTACATGGTGTGCTTAGGAAATAGTCTCGAACCGAGATCCCAAGTTCACTTCCAATTTTTGGAAGGGGTTGTTTAAAGGATTTGGGACCAATTTGGATTTTAATACAGCATATCACCCAGAGTCAGATGGACAGACAGAGAGGATCAACTGAATAATTGAAGATATGTAGAAAATGTATGTAATGGAAAAGCCTTCTAGGTGGGAGGACTATATCCATTTAGTTGAGTTTGCCTACAATAATGGGTGTCAAGAATCATTGAAGATGAGTTCGTTTGAAGCCTTTTATAGCAAAAAATGCAACACACCAGTGAGCTGGGATAACCCAGCAAACAAAGCCGTGATTGAGCCAAAATTGTTAAGGGAAATGGAAGAGTAGATAGTAAAGATCAGGCACAATTTGAAAGTTGCACAAGACAGGCAAAAGAGTT
>ML826582.1:56185-66350 GCA_009831015.1 Picea engelmannii
GATCTAGCCAAGTCTAATCAATGGGTGAGATTACTTCCCATAAATCTCACTTAGAAACCCACTTTACTCAAGTTTCCACAGTTTGTTTTATGTCTATTAATTCACCCACTTTGTGAATTAATTGTCACTTTATGACTTAAGTGACAAATTTCCCTTTATGACTTAAGTGACTAAGTCAAAGTGAAATTAGATCATAAAGTAAAGGTACAAAGGTAATATTTTCCCCCTTTGTGTTTAGAGACTCACAAACACAAGGGGACCACTTTCCTTGGTACTCAAATCTCAACATTTTGGAGCTGTAATTTCATGGGAATAGAGGTTGTGGGCCTGGGAATAATTTTGTGTTCAAGAAGTTGTCAAGGGAGCAAGTATTTTTCTATTGTGTGAATTCCTATTGTAGTTGTAGATTCCTAGAGTCCCAGCAGAGAGATTCATGTCCAACATGTGTTGGAGCCCTGGAGGGGAGTGGGAAGGCCCGAGCGACTATGAGCAGTGAAGGGGGATTTCATACCTGGGTTGTGCAAGTGGTGGGGAAGAGCGCTGGTGGACTGGAATTAGTTGTGGGAATTGATTGTTGAGAGGGGGAAATTATCCAGCCTTAGGGACCATTGTCTCTTGTGGATTCATAGCCCTAGCTCGAGGGTGAATTGTTATTGAAAACTAGAACAACAAGTCTTTGGTTGGGAGGAATGTTCGTCCCCTGCAGCGAGTTGCATATTTACTAAGATAACTGTTATTATTTGCCATGTTTTTCATGTTAAATTCTGAGATAATTGTTATGATTGTAACTCTGAGTTAATTTGCTTATTGTTGCTTGCTGTGAGTAGAATGATGCATTCGAATCTCTATTTATGTGGACGAATGTTGATGTATGTGTTTAGTTGTTGTTGTGTTGCACATTTAAGTAATTGCATTTACATTTTCAATTAGCATGGACAATTGCATGAGCTTGAATGTCATGTTGTGTGTTATTTCCGCATCTAAAATTGGTATCAAAATTTTATTGGGTTGTTTTTAGCAATGGTGTGACCCAACTTGGGGCTTGGTGTGTTACAATGAAACAAGGTCCTAAAGCCTGGTATGCACTTCAGAGCAAATAGATTTTTAAAATAGCCCCTCCAAACCAAATCTATATACAAAAATCAAATGTGTAAATGACAACTTCATCGTTGAAATATATATTGATGACCTCAATGTTACATGTACGACACACAAATGATTGAGGAGCTAAACTGTGTGTTGCATAAAGACTTTGAAATGACAAATTTAGCTCCATTATATCTAGGAGACTAAGTAGACTAGAAGGATGACAACATTTTCCTGTCCCAAACTAAATATGCATAAGAGATATTAACACAAGTGATCCATAACCATCAACACCTAAGGGGGGGTTACTAGCAACTATTGCAAATGTAGCGGTTAGTGGTATATACCACCATCAATCTAGAAATCTTAGAAAGAGTGGGGGGAATTTACGAAATGGAGCTGGAAAGGTACCAGCTTCCTCATTCTTCACTTAAATGTGCGAAGGTGTGGGGAATTATTTCTCAAAATTAAACCAAAAAAAAAGATAATAAAAAGGTTTAACATGACTATTGTAAAATTAGTAGCAACACCTATTGAAACAAGGATGAAAGTTATCAGCTTGTGAAGACTCAAAGGCAGTCAATGCAACAATGTACAAGGATTGGGGGTAGAGTGTCCAATCTACCTTACTGCTACCATGCTAGATTTGAGCAATTTTGTTGATATGGTTTCGCAGTTCATGGCATGTCCCAAAGACATTCATTACAAGGCAGAGAAAAGAATACTAAGGTATGTGAAAGAATGATGCACTATGGTCTTGAATATGTGCAAACTGATAACTTCATGTTGATTGGGCACAATCATTCAAACTAGGCAGGGTGCATCAATGAAAGAAACCTACCACAGGTTACTCATACGGTATGGGCTTGGGTGTTGTTCACATGATAGTTACCATATATGGATACCAAATTCTAATTCAACTTTCAAAAAACTCAAACCTGTAGTGTACCTAAGGGGGTAATATGGGGTACCTAGGGAGGTATCCAAGGGGAATAAGAATAGATAGATGGTTATGTATAGCTATGTAATGAAGGCCATCATCAGTAAATAAGGCCTGTGTAGTAGTGTGAATAAGAATAGATAGATGGTTATGTATTGCTATGCAATGAAGGCCATCATTAGTAAATAAGGCCTATGTAGTAGTGTGAATGATTTTATTGAGGCTTACCAGTATTCTTTATCGATTTTGTTGAGCCTTACCCATAGGCATATCATGGTTGGTTTCGACTTTTGTGAAGTGTAATAACCCCTATAGGTACAATATGATCTTATACAGTGACAATAATGGTTTTTGTAATGCGGTTCTCAACTTTACCTAAAGAGTTCTGAGTTGGGTTGTGATCCAGTGACCATACTGGGTTATGGCTAGGTCTAATCATTCGTATCGACAGGTGGGCAACCGCAGTCTCTGATCGTCGTAGGATCAATGACATAAGGAGCGGAGATGGAAAGTGATAAGTCACTTCTCCAGCGTTTCATCTTTCCCTTTAATTCCCTTGATACGAGTGACTAGAGATGGTGTTTTCATTGATCGTATAGCGGTGTAAATTATTGTTACTGTGATGGTTTAAATATATATGCCTCTAGTCTGTGGCTCCTTATGCAGTTTGGATTAGCGCAAGTTAACCGGTGAGAAGAATCTCTTAGTCTATAGTTTTATATGCTTGATCGATCGATGAAATAACCTTGGATGATGGGCTATGATGTGACCATGATTAGTACAAGTAAACCATAGTACTAAGTATCCCTTCCTTGATCAGTACAAGTGACAATGAAAATGTACCAACAATTCTTTCCTCCTCTATTGTTATTATATTATATTCCGGTCAAAAAAAGAGTAATGATCCGGTGGTTCTTTGCCTAATGGGTTATGAATCGATTAAGAAGATCGTGCTACTATGATGGGTCATTATTTTCATCGAAAATAGAGTATGATATAATATACGATTTTCTAAGGAACCAGTGACTATCGATGGTTGGTTTCATCAGTTGGATCATTAGCTCAAATAAGGGTATGAATAAATCCAATCAAACAACTACAATCTCCCTTATAGGTTTTTGGGGTGTCCCCCAGGCCCGGGGTATGCAGTCTATCCTTGGGTTGAGGGGAAAGGGGGCTTCTATCATATCTTCTTGTCGAATGAACCATTCGCCTCGAAAATCCAATTCAGAAAACCGATAACACGACGACTCGTTTATGTTGAAAGTTTATAAATATGCCGCATGCTATTATTTTTATATTTCTTTTTTTGAGATCTCAATTCGTTGTATAATATGATATGGTTTTGATTTTAACATCGACGCAGTGCATTACGAGTCGTGGTTGTAGTTAATTCCACAATCGAAATCATTGACACTACTACATATGCCTAATTTACTAAAGATGGCCTTCATTACATAGCAATACATAACCATCTATCTATTCTTATTCCCCTTGGATACCTCCCTAGGTACCCCATATTACCCCCCTAGGTACACTACAACCTACCTTCTAAGAACATTCAAGAGAATGAACCTTCTAGTAAACCTTCTTACAATAGTTGTATTCACACTAACATAGGCCTTATTTACTAATGATGGCCTTCATTACATAGCAATACATAACCATCTATCTATTCTTATTCTCCTTGGGTACCTCCCTAAGTACCCCATATTACCTCCCTAGGTACACTACAAAACCACACATTGCTTTTGTGACAATCAAAGTGTTTTAAGCCAATGCCAAGCATATTCAGATCCATCTTCACAACCTGAGAAAGTGAGTATACAACAAGGTGAGTACAGAACTAAGAAATCGATGTGTTATATTGCAAAATTGGAAATCAGCTAGCAAACATGAAAGTATTAAACAAGAATAAGTTTTGAATGTTCAAGGAGATACTTGGGGTAAAGGAAAACGAAATGGTCATTAGGGGGTATCGTGCATATGTGCTCTGGAGTCTGAACCAAGGTTCCAACTATCATTTTGGGGGATATATCGCCAAGGGTCCATAAAGAAACTTTTTGGAAATATCAGGGAAAATATCAGAACATAATAAATATGGCAAGCATAAACTTGGACCTGAAAACTCATCAAATCTCAGAAAGATCAGCAACCTGAAAAACTATGAAAATCTCGGAAATATCAGCAACCTGAAAAACTAAGAAAAAATCGGAAAATTGGGAGTCATCAGAGATATTTGCAACACTGCTCTGAACTAACTCCAATAACAGTACAGTGTTCTTGTTTCTGGTCAGTCATTTAAAGCCTGTGCAGACATGCTAATAGGCAGAGATTCCATATCAAAATACAAAAGGAACTTGTTGAAATGAAGATATTACAGACTGTGGCATATGAATAAAGCATCTGTGATACTTCACCTTCGCCTGCCTTTGACATAACTGCTCGAGAATCTCCAACATTGGCAACATACAGATTGTGACCAACTAGCACAGCTGTTGATGCTGTTGACCCATCATCTCTATAAATACTACTTGAAGCCTTCAAGAACTCAGCATCAGTTTGCTGGTAGATTTCAGCTGAAATTTTAAATATCAGATAAGAATTAGAGTACACAAGGTATTGGTTATGAAGGATCCAATTTGAATATTATAAAATCAATAAGGAAACTCATAGCCCTCCTGCACGCACTTATGGCCAACTTGGTGTCTGTCATAAATTTGGGGTGCCTTATCAAGTTATCAAAAAGATATTGCTTCAAATACTGAGCAGCACGAGATCCACCATGGCCTAGGAGAAACAAGCCAGCAAAAAAGCTCAGAACTAGAACAGAAAGGCAAAATTAGTCTTTATCTCAAGTTCGATATTTGCATCACCATTGTTCATTTAAAAACATAAGAGTGCCTTTACAAATAAATAATTTGCATAGAAATAAAAGGTCAAGTCAGCCCATCTACAGTATAAAATAAACAAGGAAAGTCGTAAATGGAAACATACCATCAAAAACCCCAAAAAATCCAACCATGTCACCATCAATCTTTGATATTTTTGCATCATAAAAATCCTCCATTGTTGCTCTTCTCCCTTGACAGCTAGCATATCCATAGCTACAACGCTTATCTTCACTGCATTTTAAAAGACAATAAATAGTTTAGTTGTGCACAACAGAAAAAGATATGGATCACAGGAGTTTCAACTTCCAACCCTTTTCATAATGTTCGTTGTCATCAAGAAGCATAAAAAATGCAGTGTGAAATATACTAGTCTAAAACTTAGACTTCTATGCCCCTGGGAGCTAAACAACTCTTGTCTTGTAAATGTTATTTAGCTTGTTTTCTGTCAGTTACGATTTTGCATTGAAGGTATTAGTCATTATTTTTATTGCTAAAAAAACAAAAATTGTGAAATATGAAGTTACAAGTATACCATAATGAAATATAATACAGCCACTTAGAGGCAACTAACCACTCACAATTATAAATAATTAACACATCCCACATATAAATTCTAGGTGGATTTACAAAAGATAAAAGAGAGCTACATTTGTAGAAGAGAAAAGGTAGAATAATTAAGTGCAGAGTGTACTGTAAAATTAAGATAACAGAATAACCTTGAAGTAATTTAGAATATTTAAAATTAAGAAAAAATGTAAACTAAGTCTAATGTCATTATACCCAAGGGAAAGGGATGCTTTAAGTGTCATCAGTTGGCCAAGTTTCTCATGCAGCAGTTGGAGTTTGATGAAACTCTTTTATAATCCTCATCCAAAATTATCTCCAATTTGAAAAAATCCCAAAAAGGTAACCTATATAATCTACAATGCGGATCAAGCATCCATTATCCATAACAATTCCGTCATCCATTACGCATTACGCACAAACAAGCAGCAGGTATGAACTACAGGATGACCTGAACTGTCATATTTATGATAAAAAATCATCCTTTGGAATGGAAGATGCATTGCTTTCTTCAATGTCAGTTTGCCAACATCATCCATAGTTTGAAAGGTGAATGATACAATTCTCTGTATGAAGTTCTTTACATAAATTCATTCATACAGCTTAATTAGAATTTATCCTATACCAGGCATTTGTATGTTCTTTTATTTATATTATTCTTTCTCATGGTCCAAAATGAATGGATTTGTAAAACTTTCTTACCACGTGTCTCTGATGCATTATGTTCTATAATAGGTTGGAACTGTAATTACACCCACTCTCTACCTGGAATAACTGCTTTCTTTATCTTTCATCGACCTTGCAGTAGATCATGGTTTTCTGAGTATTACTTTATAGATTTTATCAGAAAGAAACCATGAAGAAATGCCACAGATATGTCAATACATGAAAAGCTCCAAAGAAACAACTATAACAACTAGTCACTTAGAATCACCAGCAATTAATACTATAAAAATGGAAGTATACAGTAAACTCATAAAATAACGGGAGCTGCATATTTATATAAGGACCAAATAAGCTGTAATGCATCAAACATGTTAAGAAGCCAAAAACTATATGGTATTGAACATGTCTGGAAGCAGAAGAAAATATCTGTAAACCCACAGTAGCACCTTCAAAATCCACACCCAAATGAAAAAGAAGTTTGAATGTTGCAAGTTTGCTGCACTTTCCATGTTCCTGAAATATGCCAATAAAATATTTTATACGAATATTCTCCAAAGTGAAACAACAGTTCCAAAAATATAGCCTTTCATACATACCATATGATGCCAAATCGCAGATCAAGCCTCAGCTCTCTACTAGAATATGCTCATCTATTTTGTAGCAAAAACAATCAAATAAATGCTAGGAATCACATAACAGTAAAGACGGGTATTTTCATCAAAAAATCAAAGCATGTAGGGAGGAAAAGTTGGGCTCTCCTGAATGCCAATTTGTAATTGACAACATCACCAACCCAATGCTTCAAATTTAAACGAGAGTCCATCACATCAAAGTTCACCATATGAAGTTGTTTGTGCAAAGTTGTACAAAAAATGCTCAAATAAGAAAGTCGATGCCCTGTTGGAAACGCCAAAAACATGAAAGCAGAACTTCATCCATGCAGAGTGATGAGAGACAATCCTATGGTTCCCAGTCTTGTAAGTAGTATGCTATGTAAAAGAATTATGTACTAGCCAGTAAGAAGTGCAAGTACTAAAATCTTGAGCAATCTACAAAAACTTCTATTCCAAGTATTCTAGAAAATTCCTTCCCTAAAAAATCTGATGGATGGGCATGCAATAGTTTTCGATAAAACAAGCAACTAGTACACAGCAATGACACACTATCTTGCACAACTCTGGTACGCCAGGTTCAATTGCATTTGAAATGTTAAAACTTAAGACCATTCCTCCAAGTACGACTTGAAAATCTTGACAAAAACTAAAGACAATATGGTAAGTTTATATTTCTAAGGACTGTCAAAAAGAATCTCTTGACATTTAGAAATCACACTCCACAATTTCCCTGTAAATATCCTTCCGTAAATATACTCCCAACAATATAGTCATGTCCATGCGATGTCAAGGAAGGTAGAACGTCCTTTCCATCGGTAACTTCATCTTTCATACACTTCTTGCTTTCGAAAAGAACCTTTTAAATTTGAACCAATGCCTCCTACTAGGAGATTAGCAACAAATCTACTGCAAGTATAGGAAATTCATTGAAATTATGCTGATGAAGATAACGTAATGTCAAGATGTCTTGTTTATAATGTTAAAACTAACTCAAACAACCAAACTCTATACAAAAGTGTCTTTCTTTAATAAATCTAATTGCTATAATTGTGGTGGGTGGTCCAACCACCCTAAGAGGAAGAGGTTCCTTGGAAATAAAAATCCCTAATGGAAATCGCCTCTGTAGAGAAGAAAAATATTTGATAGAGTGCATAAATATTAAATATAAAAATATAAAACCAAGACCTATTTCACCATACTCATGTTCATGTTCGAATTAGGGGGGCAAATGAAATTCAAGAAAATTGTGCATGCCATTAAAGTTCCATAAACACAATTAAGCAAATTTCATTATAACTTCATATAATGGAACAATTATATATACACATATATTTGTGTGGGGAAGCTCGCTACATTACATTGTGATATTCCCAGATTGGGGAAAGTCTCCTTTGCCACACTCAGTGATAATATACAGCTTCTTATAAATAAAAATAAAAAATAAAAATCAACATAAAAAGAGAGCTATTTTATGTACCTTTCTGATCCACCGCTGACAACGCTAAGGTCGTCCACATAATCTTTGTCGGAGAAAACATCTTCCAAGCCACTAATTATGCCACTGCATTCAATCATCGCCACTTTCATCTTAGCCCAACATCTAACCACTCATGGAGGTTTGGCTTTTGTTGTTCCAGAAGATAATCATTAAAAACCTAAGCACAAATAGTGAGTTACCTTGGAGATCCGGTATTCGTGGAAATGACTGCATCTTCAACTGACGAGACATGGACGTCATCCTCAACGCTGTTCATCGTGCTGCTGCTACGGCTACGCTTAAACAAAAATTCGATCTTAATTCAACAAATACTATAACCCTTTTGGAACGAATATATAAGATATAACTTCCGTTAAACCCCACTCAATAAAGCACTTGTTACAGCCCAGTTATTCTTCTTCAATCGACTGAACTATCCTCCAGAGTACAAAAATTCGCCTGCTCGACCGTTTTCCCTCAAAAGACCACGAAATCAACTAAAACGCCGCAAATTTAACAGGAAACTTATGATAGAATCTGCAGGTAATTGGCCCCTTAAAAAAACAAAATAGAGGCTCCCGGGCCCTTGGAAAAGGCGTAAAACAGATTGAAATTAATCACCGCCGGTACCAACTTCAGCTCTCAAGTTTTGTATATACATTGTGTATGTATTATTCCAGGGCATCCGCATCTCATTGTGCTCTGTTCATCGTCTCTGCCGTGCCACTCGCTCACTTCAACCCAAAAAATATTAAATCAGATATTTGCCGATACTACCATTTATTCACTTCAGATGACGTGGCCTATTTTGGCAGCCTGTTCGCCGACTAACCCATCCCGGGTTTAAACCATTAATTAAGTACATATAAAATGAATTAGTATGGAATTTAAGGATTTTTTAATAGTTCATTTAATTGAGTTTTTTTGGAGCTCTACCCTCCCTTCTCATTTTTGTTGACACATTCAACTGAGCTAGCCCTAAATCAAAATGAAGGACGAGGACATTGAGGGCAAGACATACCCGCAATCACGGCGGTGGTGCATTATTATAAGAAGAATCCTTTCCGGAAATAATCTATGTAGAATCCTTGGAGTGAAGAATGGTGACCCGTGGAGCGTTTTCCATAAAAACAAATATATGCAAAATCCTTCGAGTGAAGGATGGTGAGGCCGAGAGGACAGGTTTCGAACATCGGACCTTCTTTTTTTTCAATCGTAATGTGATCATGAAGTGCTAGAGCAATGTCATAACGAAACAAGTAGCAGGTTTACACATGGTATAGGCAAATTTAAAGAATAACTCGTAAGTGGCACGGAACAAGCAGTAGGTTTACACATGGTATAGACAAATTTGAAGAATATCTCATAAGTGGCCGGAAACAAGTAGCAGTTTACACATGGTATAGACAAGCTTCAAGTTTGCATGTTTTTATCTCATTCTGTACGATGTATGATGTAGGTGTGTAATGCAAACATTAAGCATTCTGCTATGCAACGTTGAATGTTCTATGAGAGTGGGTATGCATTGTTGGTGTAGCGTTCATGTTTCTCCCAACTTGTAAATATAATTATAACTTGTCAAAAAATTATGGGCAGATTGAATATGTGTGGATGTTGGAATCGCTGAACCTTTTTGTTATAAAAGGTAATGTATGTATTTATGTTACTAGATAAAATAACTAGTGTTGCATAATTGTTGAAGGGGCTTGCCAAGGTAGATCATGATGTTATGAGAGAGATGGTGAGGGGAACCAGCGATGGTTGAGATGACCCCCACCAAGCCAATACCTTACTAGATTTAAATTACTTAGACCCATAACAGTCCTCTGACCCGGAAATAAGTTACCAGTCAGGTTGGTGGTTGGGAAGTCATCCTCAAGAGTTAATGAGAAGATGGGCAGAGTACTCATCTGAAAGACTTTCT
>ML826582.1:66450-78527 GCA_009831015.1 Picea engelmannii
GAACCATTCGCCTCGAAAATCCAATTCAGAAAACCGATAACACGACGACTCGTTTATGTTGAAAGTTTATAAATATGCCGCATGCTATTATTTTTATATTTCTTTTTTTGAGATCTCAATTCGTTGTATAATATGATATGGTTTTGATTTTAACATCGACGCAGTGCATTACGAGTCGTGGTTGTAGTTAATTCCACAATCGAAATCATTGACACTACTACATATGCCTAATTTACTAAAGATGGCCTTCATTACATAGCAATACATAACCATCTATCTATTCTTATTCCCCTTGGATACCTCCCTAGGTACCCCATATTACCCCCCTAGGTACACTACAACCTACCTTCTAAGAACATTCAAGAGAATGAACCTTCTAGTAAACCTTCTTACAATAGTTGTATTCACACTAACATAGGCCTTATTTACTAATGATGGCCTTCATTACATAGCAATACATAACCATCTATCTATTCTTATTCTCCTTGGGTACCTCCCTAAGTACCCCATATTACCTCCCTAGGTACACTACAAAACCACACATTGCTTTTGTGACAATCAAAGTGTTTTAAGCCAATGCCAAGCATATTCAGATCCATCTTCACAACCTGAGAAAGTGAGTATACAACAAGGTGAGTACAGAACTAAGAAATCGATGTGTTATATTGCAAAATTGGAAATCAGCTAGCAAACATGAAAGTATTAAACAAGAATAAGTTTTGAATGTTCAAGGAGATACTTGGGGTAAAGGAAAACGAAATGGTCATTAGGGGGTATCGTGCATATGTGCTCTGGAGTCTGAACCAAGGTTCCAACTATCATTTTGGGGGATATATCGCCAAGGGTCCATAAAGAAACTTTTTGGAAATATCAGGGAAAATATCAGAACATAATAAATATGGCAAGCATAAACTTGGACCTGAAAACTCATCAAATCTCAGAAAGATCAGCAACCTGAAAAACTATGAAAATCTCGGAAATATCAGCAACCTGAAAAACTAAGAAAAAATCGGAAAATTGGGAGTCATCAGAGATATTTGCAACACTGCTCTGAACTAACTCCAATAACAGTACAGTGTTCTTGTTTCTGGTCAGTCATTTAAAGCCTGTGCAGACATGCTAATAGGCAGAGATTCCATATCAAAATACAAAAGGAACTTGTTGAAATGAAGATATTACAGACTGTGGCATATGAATAAAGCATCTGTGATACTTCACCTTCGCCTGCCTTTGACATAACTGCTCGAGAATCTCCAACATTGGCAACATACAGATTGTGACCAACTAGCACAGCTGTTGATGCTGTTGACCCATCATCTCTATAAATACTACTTGAAGCCTTCAAGAACTCAGCATCAGTTTGCTGGTAGATTTCAGCTGAAATTTTAAATATCAGATAAGAATTAGAGTACACAAGGTATTGGTTATGAAGGATCCAATTTGAATATTATAAAATCAATAAGGAAACTCATAGCCCTCCTGCACGCACTTATGGCCAACTTGGTGTCTGTCATAAATTTGGGGTGCCTTATCAAGTTATCAAAAAGATATTGCTTCAAATACTGAGCAGCACGAGATCCACCATGGCCTAGGAGAAACAAGCCAGCAAAAAAGCTCAGAACTAGAACAGAAAGGCAAAATTAGTCTTTATCTCAAGTTCGATATTTGCATCACCATTGTTCATTTAAAAACATAAGAGTGCCTTTACAAATAAATAATTTGCATAGAAATAAAAGGTCAAGTCAGCCCATCTACAGTATAAAATAAACAAGGAAAGTCGTAAATGGAAACATACCATCAAAAACCCCAAAAAATCCAACCATGTCACCATCAATCTTTGATATTTTTGCATCATAAAAATCCTCCATTGTTGCTCTTCTCCCTTGACAGCTAGCATATCCATAGCTACAACGCTTATCTTCACTGCATTTTAAAAGACAATAAATAGTTTAGTTGTGCACAACAGAAAAAGATATGGATCACAGGAGTTTCAACTTCCAACCCTTTTCATAATGTTCGTTGTCATCAAGAAGCATAAAAAATGCAGTGTGAAATATACTAGTCTAAAACTTAGACTTCTATGCCCCTGGGAGCTAAACAACTCTTGTCTTGTAAATGTTATTTAGCTTGTTTTCTGTCAGTTACGATTTTGCATTGAAGGTATTAGTCATTATTTTTATTGCTAAAAAAACAAAAATTGTGAAATATGAAGTTACAAGTATACCATAATGAAATATAATACAGCCACTTAGAGGCAACTAACCACTCACAATTATAAATAATTAACACATCCCACATATAAATTCTAGGTGGATTTACAAAAGATAAAAGAGAGCTACATTTGTAGAAGAGAAAAGGTAGAATAATTAAGTGCAGAGTGTACTGTAAAATTAAGATAACAGAATAACCTTGAAGTAATTTAGAATATTTAAAATTAAGAAAAAATGTAAACTAAGTCTAATGTCATTATACCCAAGGGAAAGGGATGCTTTAAGTGTCATCAGTTGGCCAAGTTTCTCATGCAGCAGTTGGAGTTTGATGAAACTCTTTTATAATCCTCATCCAAAATTATCTCCAATTTGAAAAAATCCCAAAAAGGTAACCTATATAATCTACAATGCGGATCAAGCATCCATTATCCATAACAATTCCGTCATCCATTACGCATTACGCACAAACAAGCAGCAGGTATGAACTACAGGATGACCTGAACTGTCATATTTATGATAAAAAATCATCCTTTGGAATGGAAGATGCATTGCTTTCTTCAATGTCAGTTTGCCAACATCATCCATAGTTTGAAAGGTGAATGATACAATTCTCTGTATGAAGTTCTTTACATAAATTCATTCATACAGCTTAATTAGAATTTATCCTATACCAGGCATTTGTATGTTCTTTTATTTATATTATTCTTTCTCATGGTCCAAAATGAATGGATTTGTAAAACTTTCTTACCACGTGTCTCTGATGCATTATGTTCTATAATAGGTTGGAACTGTAATTACACCCACTCTCTACCTGGAATAACTGCTTTCTTTATCTTTCATCGACCTTGCAGTAGATCATGGTTTTCTGAGTATTACTTTATAGATTTTATCAGAAAGAAACCATGAAGAAATGCCACAGATATGTCAATACATGAAAAGCTCCAAAGAAACAACTATAACAACTAGTCACTTAGAATCACCAGCAATTAATACTATAAAAATGGAAGTATACAGTAAACTCATAAAATAACGGGAGCTGCATATTTATATAAGGACCAAATAAGCTGTAATGCATCAAACATGTTAAGAAGCCAAAAACTATATGGTATTGAACATGTCTGGAAGCAGAAGAAAATATCTGTAAACCCACAGTAGCACCTTCAAAATCCACACCCAAATGAAAAAGAAGTTTGAATGTTGCAAGTTTGCTGCACTTTCCATGTTCCTGAAATATGCCAATAAAATATTTTATACGAATATTCTCCAAAGTGAAACAACAGTTCCAAAAATATAGCCTTTCATACATACCATATGATGCCAAATCGCAGATCAAGCCTCAGCTCTCTACTAGAATATGCTCATCTATTTTGTAGCAAAAACAATCAAATAAATGCTAGGAATCACATAACAGTAAAGACGGGTATTTTCATCAAAAAATCAAAGCATGTAGGGAGGAAAAGTTGGGCTCTCCTGAATGCCAATTTGTAATTGACAACATCACCAACCCAATGCTTCAAATTTAAACGAGAGTCCATCACATCAAAGTTCACCATATGAAGTTGTTTGTGCAAAGTTGTACAAAAAATGCTCAAATAAGAAAGTCGATGCCCTGTTGGAAACGCCAAAAACATGAAAGCAGAACTTCATCCATGCAGAGTGATGAGAGACAATCCTATGGTTCCCAGTCTTGTAAGTAGTATGCTATGTAAAAGAATTATGTACTAGCCAGTAAGAAGTGCAAGTACTAAAATCTTGAGCAATCTACAAAAACTTCTATTCCAAGTATTCTAGAAAATTCCTTCCCTAAAAAATCTGATGGATGGGCATGCAATAGTTTTCGATAAAACAAGCAACTAGTACACAGCAATGACACACTATCTTGCACAACTCTGGTACGCCAGGTTCAATTGCATTTGAAATGTTAAAACTTAAGACCATTCCTCCAAGTACGACTTGAAAATCTTGACAAAAACTAAAGACAATATGGTAAGTTTATATTTCTAAGGACTGTCAAAAAGAATCTCTTGACATTTAGAAATCACACTCCACAATTTCCCTGTAAATATCCTTCCGTAAATATACTCCCAACAATATAGTCATGTCCATGCGATGTCAAGGAAGGTAGAACGTCCTTTCCATCGGTAACTTCATCTTTCATACACTTCTTGCTTTCGAAAAGAACCTTTTAAATTTGAACCAATGCCTCCTACTAGGAGATTAGCAACAAATCTACTGCAAGTATAGGAAATTCATTGAAATTATGCTGATGAAGATAACGTAATGTCAAGATGTCTTGTTTATAATGTTAAAACTAACTCAAACAACCAAACTCTATACAAAAGTGTCTTTCTTTAATAAATCTAATTGCTATAATTGTGGTGGGTGGTCCAACCACCCTAAGAGGAAGAGGTTCCTTGGAAATAAAAATCCCTAATGGAAATCGCCTCTGTAGAGAAGAAAAATATTTGATAGAGTGCATAAATATTAAATATAAAAATATAAAACCAAGACCTATTTCACCATACTCATGTTCATGTTCGAATTAGGGGGGCAAATGAAATTCAAGAAAATTGTGCATGCCATTAAAGTTCCATAAACACAATTAAGCAAATTTCATTATAACTTCATATAATGGAACAATTATATATACACATATATTTGTGTGGGGAAGCTCGCTACATTACATTGTGATATTCCCAGATTGGGGAAAGTCTCCTTTGCCACACTCAGTGATAATATACAGCTTCTTATAAATAAAAATAAAAAATAAAAATCAACATAAAAAGAGAGCTATTTTATGTACCTTTCTGATCCACCGCTGACAACGCTAAGGTCGTCCACATAATCTTTGTCGGAGAAAACATCTTCCAAGCCACTAATTATGCCACTGCATTCAATCATCGCCACTTTCATCTTAGCCCAACATCTAACCACTCATGGAGGTTTGGCTTTTGTTGTTCCAGAAGATAATCATTAAAAACCTAAGCACAAATAGTGAGTTACCTTGGAGATCCGGTATTCGTGGAAATGACTGCATCTTCAACTGACGAGACATGGACGTCATCCTCAACGCTGTTCATCGTGCTGCTGCTACGGCTACGCTTAAACAAAAATTCGATCTTAATTCAACAAATACTATAACCCTTTTGGAACGAATATATAAGATATAACTTCCGTTAAACCCCACTCAATAAAGCACTTGTTACAGCCCAGTTATTCTTCTTCAATCGACTGAACTATCCTCCAGAGTACAAAAATTCGCCTGCTCGACCGTTTTCCCTCAAAAGACCACGAAATCAACTAAAACGCCGCAAATTTAACAGGAAACTTATGATAGAATCTGCAGGTAATTGGCCCCTTAAAAAAACAAAATAGAGGCTCCCGGGCCCTTGGAAAAGGCGTAAAACAGATTGAAATTAATCACCGCCGGTACCAACTTCAGCTCTCAAGTTTTGTATATACATTGTGTATGTATTATTCCAGGGCATCCGCATCTCATTGTGCTCTGTTCATCGTCTCTGCCGTGCCACTCGCTCACTTCAACCCAAAAAATATTAAATCAGATATTTGCCGATACTACCATTTATTCACTTCAGATGACGTGGCCTATTTTGGCAGCCTGTTCGCCGACTAACCCATCCCGGGTTTAAACCATTAATTAAGTACATATAAAATGAATTAGTATGGAATTTAAGGATTTTTTAATAGTTCATTTAATTGAGTTTTTTTGGAGCTCTACCCTCCCTTCTCATTTTTGTTGACACATTCAACTGAGCTAGCCCTAAATCAAAATGAAGGACGAGGACATTGAGGGCAAGACATACCCGCAATCACGGCGGTGGTGCATTATTATAAGAAGAATCCTTTCCGGAAATAATCTATGTAGAATCCTTGGAGTGAAGAATGGTGACCCGTGGAGCGTTTTCCATAAAAACAAATATATGCAAAATCCTTCGAGTGAAGGATGGTGAGGCCGAGAGGACAGGTTTCGAACATCGGACCTTCTTTTTTTTCAATCGTAATGTGATCATGAAGTGCTAGAGCAATGTCATAACGAAACAAGTAGCAGGTTTACACATGGTATAGGCAAATTTAAAGAATAACTCGTAAGTGGCACGGAACAAGCAGTAGGTTTACACATGGTATAGACAAATTTGAAGAATATCTCATAAGTGGCCGGAAACAAGTAGCAGTTTACACATGGTATAGACAAGCTTCAAGTTTGCATGTTTTTATCTCATTCTGTACGATGTATGATGTAGGTGTGTAATGCAAACATTAAGCATTCTGCTATGCAACGTTGAATGTTCTATGAGAGTGGGTATGCATTGTTGGTGTAGCGTTCATGTTTCTCCCAACTTGTAAATATAATTATAACTTGTCAAAAAATTATGGGCAGATTGAATATGTGTGGATGTTGGAATCGCTGAACCTTTTTGTTATAAAAGGTAATGTATGTATTTATGTTACTAGATAAAATAACTAGTGTTGCATAATTGTTGAAGGGGCTTGCCAAGGTAGATCATGATGTTATGAGAGAGATGGTGAGGGGAACCAGCGATGGTTGAGATGACCCCCACCAAGCCAATACCTTACTAGATTTAAATTACTTAGACCCATAACAGTCCTCTGACCCGGAAATAAGTTACCAGTCAGGTTGGTGGTTGGGAAGTCATCCTCAAGAGTTAATGAGAAGATGGGCAGAGTACTCATCTGAAAGACTTTCTAACCTGACCACGAGCTGGGGATTCGAACCCACGCAATCTTGTTGAGGAAAGCAAGAAAAGAAGGGGATTTGTGGGCAGAGGAGATGGGCGAAGAGATGAGTCGAAAGAGCATTCTTCCGGAAAGAGAAGAGCGCATGCAGCTCTTTGGTTCAGGGGAGAACTGAAAAACAAGCTCGTTCTGGGTGTAAGAAGTTGTTGGCAGCGTTTCCAGTCCAAGCTGATAAACGGAGTTGCAGAAAAGACGAGTGACTGTGGAAGTACTTGTTGCAGACCCCCTTGCTTGGTAGAGAGAAAATTGTTTTGTCAAGTTCCTATGGGAGGAGGAGAGTAACCTTCACGCTGGACTGTCGCTAAACAAGAAAGGAGAGTCTCTCTCAGAGCATCATGGTCTAGCTAGGGGGTGGCCATTGGTAAATCCATTCAGGAGTGGTTGTGCCTACGGTTGGGTGGAAATAGGCACCCCTCTCAGTAGTTGCTTCACAAATTTTGGTTTCGTGATAAGTATTTTTATGCTCTGTATACTAGAATTGAAATGATGGTTGAATGTATGTGTCTATGACTAAAAATTGTATTGTATAATTAAAGTAGAAATGCTTATTGTTTTCTGTGCACCCATGATTTTGGATGGTTTTTGTTTGCCTCAGCTTAGCAGCTGAAGAGCTATGAGACGAAGGTTTGTAAATGAGTCTAAGGATAAGTTTACAGTTCTTGTACTGGTCGAGAAATACCTTTCTCTGTTTTAGAACTTAAGTCCAGTGAATGGAAGGCGCTTCCTTCAAACCAGTCGTCGATGTGACCGAGGGCTCATGACCACAGCCCTAACTAAATCACGGTAAAGAGGTGGGCATGCAGCCCCGAGACCTTTCAAAGAACCCATATGATCAAGACCTAGGAATTCTTCATTAGGCCCAAAAAGAGCTAAGCTTTTATGGCTTCGAAACTCTGGGAGATCGGAGCTTTGGGACGCTACGACTTCACAATCTCCAAAACCAACCGAAGGCAACCTGTTGGTTCGATTACCAGCGAGGTTGACCGACATCTGGTGGTTTCCCTACTGAGACCATGGGATCTGTCCTACCGTTAAACCCTAACTCACTTACCGATCACGAAGCAACACGAGCTATAGATCTGAGGGTGCTTGGAAGCCTCCCTGACCGTTGGATCTACGTTGCAGTCAATCTGGCATTGACCACTTCAGGAGAACAATGGTGTCACAACACCAAAACCCCCGAATGTCGGAGTTGCGAATTAATGTGAGTCGTGGATCTGGGGAGTCCATTGAGAACCCCTCTCATCCATCCAATCAACTAATGGATGGACTTGCGTATAGTACTTCGGCGAAGAACTACTCCGGGAGAAAAGGAGTGCGGGGCAAGTAGAACCCCCGAACATCGAACTCACGAAATGACGAGAGTCGTGGATCCAAGGATGCTTTGGGACCTTTCCTAGACATTAGATCTAGACCATGGTCAACCCGACGTTGACCACTCCGAGAGAAAAGAGTAAGTTACATAGCAGATTCCCCGAACGTCGAAGTTACGAAGTAATTGAGGCCGTAGATCTATGGATCTACGTGGACACATCTCGATCATGAGATCTAAGGGACGTTGGGGGGGTTGTCGGTCCGGAGTGATGTGGCACGCCGACGTCACCCAAGGTGATGTGGAGCCACGTTCGACATGCCACGTGTCACCTTGATTTGTGCTTTTCACAGACCCTATATGCCCATTAGAACGTGACACATGTCACCTATTGATGGGGCCACGTGTCATTTATGCCCTTGGTCACGTGCCATTCCCCTAGAACATGCTTGCTTGACCAAAAGATGGTGGAGTACCCGAGACTCCAGGAGTAAGGGACTTCAGGAAGATTGGGAGGTTGGAACGTTGGGGTTAAATTGGCCGAAGGGTCGGACCCCCCTTGTCCATGTCTCTGCATTTAATGCATCGCCACATGTAAGTGTGGATCCTTTGGGAGTTCAGGATTCCGGGACTCCGGAGGATACACGCATAGAAATAAAAGGGGGTGTTCAACGTCGAACGCTAAATTCCCCTTAAGCTTATGTGTTAAACAAGGATGAAGTTTCGTTGTTGGATTTGACGGCCGATGGACTTCCACCATAGATGCAGGAACGTTGGGGACTCTCTGGGACTTCGGGGAACTTGGGATGGTACAAAAGAGATGGACCTACGTGGACGTCATGTGGCCCTTGACTAATAATGCTCGAAGAGCTTTGGAAGGGTGTTTCTCCCAATCCAGAGCTCTGATTTGAGTAGGGTAGAAGTTGTTAGATAGCTCTTGATGAGCAGAAGAGGACGGAGATCTAGGGGAAAGGATTTGAGATGGTTAAGGAAAGCAGAATTTTGATGCCCCATCCATAAAAAGCGTATTTAAGGGGTCGGGTGTGTTACAGTTGGATTTGAAGCAATTAAAATTTGACGGTGCATACCCACCCTCACGCAGTATTCAATGTTGCATAGCAGGGTGGATATTGATCACCCACTTGTAGGGTATACTATCTTGTATATGAGATTGGTTATAATGTTGATGTAACACATTGATTTGAGTCATATTGTCGCGCTAGCATTATAGTGCCAATACATGCTAATGTATGACAATGTCGTGGGCAACCATACCCTTGCATGTTCAACAATACCACGGATGAGATTTGCCTTGCTTGATATAGATAGATAATATTTATTTATACAAGTTTTAGAAAAGATGGGGTCGTAGTGTTCACTTATAATGATAATGATAAGTATTCATATATCTCAATAACTTAATTTACTAATATCTCTTATATTTTAAAGTATTAATGTTATAATAATCTAATTTTAGGGTTGTGGCCTAGCCAAATATCAAATCGATGTATGAGATCCTTTTGTTTGTGATACAAGAGATCCTCTTTATGCAACAATCTAACTGCTTAGTCTATAGAAGCGTACATATCTTATCCCCCTCCATATTGGAATCTACAACCTCTAAGGAGGAAATGTGTGTTCTTATATGTTACAATGTATGTGTTTTATTTTACTGGGTTGATTATAAGTTATTCACTCTTGAAATGGTTTGAACTCAAAACATGGGTAAAGATGGATGTCAAAGGAAAATTTCTTCATTCCCTAAGTAGCTTCATCCATTGGTAAATTTTATCTCACAAAAATATATTCATTAATATCATTGGAATGCAAGGACTTGTTTCTTACTTCCAAAATTATTTTTGGTTCAAACACTAACCTTCCTTCTTCATCTAAATATAAATAGGCTTTTGAATTATCATTATTGGGCCCACCTTCTTCTTTAAACATGATGCATGGAAGATATCATGTAACTTCTGAAATATCAATTGCATAATCTATTGAACCTACTTATTTATAAGTATAATATAATAAGGACCATAAAATTTTGGAGTCAACTTATGGTTCTTACCATGTGTAAGAATGTTTTGTTTATAACATTGAAGATAAACAAACACCCAATCCCTAACTTTAAATTCACGGTGAATGTGATTTAGATGTAAGAATGTTTGTTGGTGAATGTGATTTAGATGTAAGAATGTTTTGTTTATAACATTGAAGACAAGCAAACACCCCATCCCTGACTTTAAATTCATGGTGAATGTGATTTAGATTTACTCATTACTTTATACAATTGAATTGTGTGATTGTAATAAATGTTTCTTTTTATTTTTAATTGTTAGAAATTTGATATTTGAAACAACATACGTGCATATCGATGGTGGTTCATATCCATATAACACTTTTGTTAATCTTTAAGCCATTATTATAGATGTTTGCATTTCATTAGATAACAATAGCATAATCCAAGATCATTGAGAAATACACAATCACAAGAAACATAACATTTATCCTCGGAAACCCTCTAGGGGAAGAAAACCCAACAAAACTTCCTTAATATAGATAGTCAATACAATGCCAAGAGATCTATTATGCTAATACAGAAAGTCCTCTCCTAGATATGCGCCACTCTCTCTCTCCTTTGCCGGTAACAAATCAGAACTTGCCTCTCAAACTGAGCAAGTGAGTTGTGTCTAAGTGAGGCGCTAGCCTCCTTTATTTATACAAGTCTGGCACGTGTGAAGTGTCTCTTCACTGGCAGGGCCAACTTCTCAAACTGAGTGGGTAAACCCACCTTTATTATATTTCTGGGTCTCTTTAAACACTATTGGGGCCGACTTCTTATTCTGCCTATTACAATTGTCTTTTGACCAATCCACAAAAGGGGATTTGGTCCTATTACAATAACCGACATGATCAATCCACAATGGGGATTGATCCTATGAATAATATATCAATAATAATAAGAATACTCTGTGCAGTTACATTATTTCAACACTCCCCCTTAACAAGAAGGGTATTCTTCAGCAGCATCATGCGAGAGAGAGAGGACAGCGTCATCAACAGCATCAAGTGGGAGGACAACATCATCAATATCATCTTGGTTGGCGTATCTATAAATCATCGGAAGTTTTCTTCATCGACAGCATCATCATTCTCAAAGGAATGCCATCATCATGTGCATCAATATGTATTAGTATAAAAACTGATACATCATCATCATCACAGCACAAGGCTGACTCATCATAATACAAGACTGGCTTTACGTCACAACTGTCAAGTTGGAAGCTCGGTACTTGTCTCATTTCATCGTCTTGCTTTACGTCATAGCACTCAAGCTGGAAGCAAGATATTCGTCCTACTTTACATCACAACCATTAGGTTGGAAGCAGGATACTAGATTGGCTTTACGTCACAGCTATCCAACCGGAAGATCAGTGCTAGTCTCATCATATCATCTTGCTTTACGTTTGACAACTCAATCAGAAGCAAGGAACGTCTCATCTTGTTTTACGTCTGACAACTCGGTCAGAAGCAAGGAACATCTCATCTTGCTTTACGTCTGACAACTGGGTCAGAAGCAAGGAACATCTCATCTTGCTTTACATCTGACAACTAGGTCAGAAGCAAGGAACATCTCATCTTGCTTTACGTCTGAAAACTCGGTCAGAAGCAAGGAACATCTCATCTTACTTTACGTCTGACAACTGGGTCAGAAGCAAGGAACATCTCATCTTACTTTACGTCTGACAACTGGGTCAGAAGCAAGGAACATCTCATCT
>ML826582.1:80794-97794 GCA_009831015.1 Picea engelmannii
TTTCCTTTGAATGGCTTCTTCAAAACAGGTAGGCTCCTCTTCTAGGAGGTCACACATCAAAGCCGTATAACTGGAGAATGGCTTTGGTCTTTTCACTTGTCTCGTGGTTCCTTGGGGAACACCGTACTTCTCTCCATCTTGAATAAGCTCTCTAGCCCATGCTGGCTTTCTTTTATGGAGGATCGTCATCTGAGGAGGTTCTTGCACTTCTACTATATCATGGTCTTCTAGAAATTCCTCGTCAGGGGAAGTTATGACTTCCCTCACTCGTTCTACGGCTCTGAGAACCTCCCTCATTGCAGTATTGGGGATTACGGGTTCCTCTTCATATACTTCTTCAAGCTGGCATATTTTAGATTTCTTCAGCGTTGCATCTTCATCAAAGGTCACATCCCTACTGATCTCAATGTGATGTTGACCTGGTATATAGATTCTGAAGGCCTTGGAGACCTCACAGTATCCCACAAATATTCCCTTCTTTCCTGAAGGGTCCAGCTTGTTTCTCTTTTCTTTAGGTATATGAATAAACACTGGACAGCCAAATATTTTGAGATGGTACCTCTGGCTTCTTTCCGGTGAACTTCTCTTCCGGTGTCTTGAGCCCAAGTGCACTATGGGATAATCAGTTATGCACATAAACAATTGCCATCACTGCTTCTGCCCATAAGCACATAGGAAGATCTTGATCATGGATCATAGTCTTCACAACTTCCAGTATGGTTCTGTTCTTCCATTCAGCTACACCGCTTTGTTGTGGATTATAGGGAGTAGTGAGTTCCCTCTTGATTCCAACATGTTTGCAGAAGTTCACAAACTCTTTTGAGGTATATTCTCCTCCATTATCTAACCTGAGTATCTTGATCTTTCTTTCAAAAAGGTTCTCTATCAAGGCTTTGAATTCCTTGAACTTACTGAACACTTCATCTTTAGTCTTTAAGAAATATATCCAGGTTTTACGAGAGTAATCATCAATGAATGATACATAATATACATATCCGCTAATGGAGGATGATGGCATTGGGCCACACACATCTGAATGGATGAGTTCTAAGACTCCTTATGTCTTGCTGTCCCGCTTCGGAAAAGGGTTCTTGATATTCTTCCCTTGTGCACATCCATTGCATACGCCTTTATGATCACCTTTGAGTTCTGGTAAACCTGTGACCACTTTGCATATGTATGGTAACGCCTTGTAGTTGATGTGGGCTAATATTCTATGACAAAGTTCACACGAGTTTTCAATGGCATGGGTCATAGCAGCCTCTGAGTGACCCTTTAATTTATACAAGCCATTTTCTTCATTGCCAATGACGATTGCTTCATTTAAGGTTTCTCCCTTAGCCCACATAAGAAATTCTCCATCTATAAAGGCAACTTTGAAGCCTTTCTTCTCTAAAGCTGAAATGGAGAGTAGGTTCTTCTTCAAGCCTAGTACATATAGTACTTCCTTCATTTTTAGTGAATTCCCTGAATTCAGTTTATGGTTTGATTCTCCCACTCCCTTGATGGGATATTGGTAATCATCTCCAAGTGTCACTTTCTGAGAAAACTTCTTCTCTGAGATATAAGAGAGAATATTTCTTTGTCCCGTCATGTGCTTGGATGCACCACTATCAATGAGCTAAGTGTCCTCTCCAGGTGTTACAGATCATGAGAGGGCTGAGATCAACACATGGTCTTTGATTTCCTCTCTTATCACCTTTGCAGGTGGCTCTTCATCTTCGACTACATGGGCATGGAGCCTCATTTGTTTTCTCTTGTATTCTTCTCGTATGGTTGGACAAAACTTCGCAATGTGTCCCATCTTGTCACAATGATAGCATTGTACAGATGAGTAGTCTCTTTCCTTTCATTGTCCTTTCTTCTAAAATCTCCTTGGATGAGATTCTTTATGATTGAATTTATTTGATTGTTAAGGCTCTTTATGAGTCTCCTTTTGGAAGTAGGGTTTCTTCCTTCCTCCTTTAGCGTGGGTGGCTAGGGCTTGATCATCATCCCTTGCTAGTAACGCTTCACGATTCGCTACTCTTGTTTCTTCTTGGATGCATTCTTCCCATATGTTGTCGAACTTCAGTTTCTCCGTTCTGGCACATATCGTCTGGATGAAATCAACCCAAGGTCTTGTGAGACCATTTAGGGTCATCATTATGAGTTCGTCTTCGTCTATGGTGTCTCCAATAGCTTCTAGTTGTTCTTTGAATTCTGAGATTCTGGAGAAGTATTCCTGAATCATTTCTCCTTTCTGCATCCTTGTATTCTTCAGTTGAGTTCTAAGATTCATCTTCCGGTTTATCTTCTTTCCTTCATATAGTCTAGTCAAGGCATCAAACATTTCTTTCGGGGTCTTCTTAGATGACACATAAGGGATCAGATGGTCTTTGATTGAATCTTCAATGATTCTTTTGGCCCTTATTATGTCCTTTTGATGCTTTGCCTTTTCTGCAACATCTTCGGGTTCCGGTAATTCTTCCTTGACGAATCTTGCTAGGTCATTCTCTTCAAGAATGAGGAAAATCCTATACTTCCAGGCACATAAGTTTTCCACTCCTTCTAACTTGTCAACAAGCTTAATGCTCGCAGACATCTTTACCTGGAGCTAGGAAAATGACCGAAAAATGAAAGTGCTCGAAATAAAAAACTGAACTTACCAAGAGATGCGCTTGACTGAGACGAGTTGCCTGGTGTGTTTGGATCTAAGAAAATCCAACTTTTGCTCCTTCAAATTTGATCTGCGGATTTATGGACTGGTGCTTCTGGTACCTCTGGTACTCTGGTACTTCTGGTACTTCTGGTACTTTTGGTACTTTGTGAAACTAGGGTTTCACTTTCCGGGAGATCCAGCCACTGAAAAGGTGCATTGATGATGCCAAATTGATCCTTAGGGGAGGGCGCAACTTTCTAGATAGTTTTAGGGCTGAAAAGCTTCACTTTTGAAAAACCCTAATTTGCAGGGATTGCAACAGTGACGTTTTTCTCTTGCAAAAGATGCTTCCTTCAGCTTGGCTCTGATACCATGTTAATGTTTAAGCCATTATTATAGATGTTTGCATTTCATTAGATAACAATAGCATAATCCAAGATCACTGAGAAATACACAATCACAAGAGACATAGCATTTATCCTTGGAAACCCTCTAGGGGAAGAAAACCCAGCAAAACTTCCTTAATATCGATAGCCAATACAGTGCCAAGAGATCTCTTATGCTAATACAAAAAGTCCTCTCCTAGATATGCGCCACTCTCTCTCTCCTTTGCCGGTAACAGATCAGAACTTGTCTCTCAAACTGAGCAAGTGAGTTGTGTCTAAGTGAGGCGCTAGCCTCCTTTATTTATACAAGTCTGGCACGTGTGAAGTGTCTCTTCACTGGCAGGGCCGACTTCTCAAACTGAGTGGGTAAACCCACCTTTATTATATTTCTGGGTCTCTTTAATGACTACTGGGGCCAACTTCTTATTTTGCCTATTACAATTGTCTTTTGACCAATCCGCAAAAGGAGATTTGGTCCTATTACAATAACTGACATGATCAATCCATAATGGGGATTGATCCTATGAATAATATATCAATAATAATAAGAATACTCTTTGCAGTTACATTATTTCAACAACTTTAAAGGATTCTTTATATAAAATTGATATTTGAAATAACATAATTGCATATCAATGGTGGTTCATACCCATATAACATTTTAAAGGTTTTATTTTATAGAAGTATGATAAGTTGTATTATACCACCATTACACTGAGTGTAACTATCTATATCATTGATGTTGTTGATCATTTACAAAATTTAATAAATATTTTTCAAAGCATTTATCAACTACTAAAATTTGATTTTTTGTTTTTTATAGTAGAAAGACATGTTTGTGGTTAAGATAGTGCCCACTTATCGAAATAATTCTTTCCAAAAATTATTGGTAAACTTTGTGTTTTGATCACTAACAATTAACTTGGAGAACCCATGAAATTTGTAAATATTTTTGGTATCTAAGTATTAATAACTTGACTAGATATAAACTTAGATGAAATTCCAATGAAGTGAGCATATTTAATCAATCGATCTACTACAACAAAAATGCTACCCTTCCCTTCTAATTTAAAAAAATCCATGATGAAGTCCATAAAAACTTTTCCCATTTTTGTTTCAAAATGTGTAATTATTAGAATAAACCAACAAGAGTGTTTGTTTTAAATTTACCCCTCCGACATCTATCACATTCTATAAAATATATTTGTATGTGTTTTTCCATTCCCTTTTAAAAGAATGAACATTGAATATTGTAATATGTTTTATAAAATCTCACATGATCAATAATCTACGAATCATGATTTTTCTTTAAAACTTGATTTTTAAAATTTAATGAAGTTAGTAAATAATTATGTTTATTTTCTCATGAACATTGAATATTGTAATATGTTTTATAAAATCTCACATGATCAATAATCTACGAATCATGATTTTTCTTTAAAACTTGATTTTTAAAATTTAATGAAGTTAGTAAATAATTATGTTTATTTTCTCATAATATGTTAATTTTTCATGAAAAAATTTAATTAAACATTTGTTAGTTATTTTTAATTTCACTAATTATTTTTCTAATGTCCATCATTTTTGCATACTCAATTAGTGCATTAAAGATTTAATCGGAAATGACTATTGAGATAGAAGATAACGTCGATTCTCCTTCTTTTATTGAGAGACTATATACCACATAATTTTTTTTTTCTTCTTATAAAAAAACTTGAATCTTAATAACCCATTTATATTGTCTTAATGACAAAATTTTATGAGTCAACAAGTATTTTATTTTAAAATGTTGTGATCAATTTTAACATAGAATTTAATACCATATAAATATTGTTTCCATTTTGTTAATGCATGGATGATCACCAACATTTCCTTGTCGTATGTTGATTTAAATTGCTCTCTTAGATTCAACTCGCAACTTTCAAAGGATATGGGATGGTTATCATGCCCAATTCTAGTATTTAATGCATCATTATTGAGGAAAATGGTTTGAAGAAGTTTGAAAATACCAAGACAGGTGGAAGTCATCACCTTCGTTGGTCTTTGGAAACAAGATTGTGTGTCTTCATTCCATTTGAAGGGGTCCTTCAACAATTCTATTACTAGTGATGCAATTTTAGCATAGTGATGCAATCTTAACATAATTATTGGTAAATCATCCATAATAGCTTACAAGACCCATAAATTATAATAATAATATAATAACTTTAAATTTTGCAAAGTTAACCTTTACTCCCTCTTTCTAGATAACGTGATTCAAAAATTCCATTTCTTTCTGTCCAAAATTGAATTTGGATTTTTTTTTTAGCACTAAACATAATCTCTTCTGATAATTTCAATATTGTTTATACATCGTCATGATGAGAGCCCCAATTCTTGTCATTTAAAGATACTAAAACAAACTTTTGAATCATTTCATTATTGCTTGAACGGTGGTTAAGGCATTTGATAATATATATATATATATATTTTTTTTAAAAGGAATAATGATTTGATAATATTTTGATTTACAGTTTAACTTGGCAAAATAATTGCATCATGTAATTCATCTAATATCTCCTCAACTAAATCAGTTGGAAATTTATCTTTATTATTTATTTTATTTAATTTACAATAATCAATAAAGTTTAAGAGTATTTTTTTTTGTTACAAGACTAATTAAAGGTAGCAACTAACTCTTTTTTCGAGTTATTACTCCACAATCCAATAGCTATTAGACCAAACATTCAATTTCTTTGTTATCTCAATAAGAATGTTGATGTGCTTTGAAATAAATAGGTCCTACTCTAGATTCTAGTTTAATCACATGATCTTTATAACATTTTGGGGGAGAGAGTTCGATGTCTATCATGAAATACCACTTTATATTTGTAAGTATTTATTTTAAACTGAAATACCACTTTATATTTGTAAGTATTTATTTTAAACTCTTTGGATCATCTTCCTGGTTTGATTCTTTTTCAATTGCATGAAATAAGCATGAGCTCCTTTTCAAAACAATTTTTCATTATGTGGAACAAAACCATCTTTCTGGAAAGAAATCTTAATTCCATAAAAGTTATAGCATTGTCCATTTTCATAGAATCTAAGGAATTGTTTATTGAGCTTTAAGCCCACAGTCCCAATAGATGTGACCAACCATTGAGTTCCCTAAACAACATCAACACCATTGACAAACATGACATTATACATTTACGATCATAATTAGAAATAATGTATAGTTAAGTCGACCTACTCGCATTTACAATTAAGTGAAGCAGTTCCATGTCTTGGGATTGAGCTTGAAAATTGTAGGCATGTTGAAAAAATATTTTTAACTTTCTTGCAATACATGTATCAATGAAGTTATGAGTCTTCCAATATCCATCAGTATGGTTTCTCTAGTTTTCTTGATCTAACCATAAACTTTCAAATCTTGAAGTTTAGTATCATTAGTGAGGATGGAAACATATATAGTTAATAGTTGATTCTTCATTCTAAATTTTAGGTTACCCTTATGATTTGTGACCTTCATTTTAGATTGATTCTAACATGTCTTTTGGCTCTACATCATTATCATTAATTTTGCATAAAAAAATAAATTACATTTATATCTTGAAGTCCCAGTTAACACCTTTTTTTAAAGGACTTGGTACCCAAACAACACTCTTTTGATGTCTTACCCATAAAGTTTGGATACTTTGACTTATATTCTATAAGTAAATGTTGTGGATTGTCTAATTGAGTTATTTATGACAGTGGAACATATGCCTTGGCTCCTCATGCATGACAAGGAGTTACTCACTGATAAATTCCTTTGGAGTAGTTCATCAAATTTTTTATCCAACATATCAAACTTGTGATTCCATTAATTTGTATTATTTTTTATGTCATTGAAAATGTTGTTTAAAGAGTTAATATCATTGATGGCCCGATATGTAATATGATTGATTTTGATATTTAATTCAATGTTATTAGATATTTTTTCATTTTCATGTTATCATTGGTAAGTACATTCATAATGTTTCTTGTTTAATTATTTGTTCATAACACCTCAACTTGGGCAAATCATGCCTAGGGATTTGATATTAATGCTCTAAAAAAAGTCTTTATTTCTTTAAAAAATGTGTATGTGATCCGGATTTATGAGCGGAATGAAAAAACTGAATATAATAACACATAGATACAAAAAACAACAACAAATATCCAGTGAACAATAACTTCTATTAATAAATAAAATAGGCTGAAATTGTAAAACTGTAGAACTGAAAACAACTTGCTCGAATGGTGGTAGTTATCTCTGAGAAGAGATGTGGCTACAACGCGCATTCGTCTGAGAAGAAATGATTACAATGAGGCTCCAGAGGCATTTTTAACGTTACGCATGAATGCCAAAACCCTAGACATCCAAAAACCTAACCCTAGGAGATGAAACGCCAAAAGTTATGTGGGCCCTTATGGGTAAGTTGGTACCTCAACTTTCTAGGGTCGTAACTTTTGCATACGACCTCTGTTTTAGGTGCGTGATAGCCCATTGGAAAGGTATTTTCGAGAACTACACATTATGCCATCAAACTCTAATTCCATCTACAGTTTGACTGTGGCAAGCCAAAACAACATTGTTTAGGGCCCCAAAACGACCATGGAAATACAGAAAGATGTGCTGACATGAAAACTTCCAAAACAAGCAAGTTGGATTAGGTAGTGTAATACCCATGTTTCCCCCAACTTGTAATTAATCATTAATTATGATTACCATGCTGTGGCATGTGAACAATGTAAGCATATTATTGTTTAGATTGCCAATAACTGAGTGTGGGAGTGAAGCCTTGAAGTACTAGCCATGATATCACTAGAGGAAAGAGTGAGGAAACTGTAGACATGGTTCATTGTATCAAAATGACCCAAATTCTCTTTGTTGAAATAATAAGCCTCATCCTGATCCTAAGGAAAAAACCAGATAATGAAAGAAGGACTGGTGGTTGAACAATCAACTACCCCCATGAATGGAAGCATTGAGATTCTTGCTGAGGAGACAGAAAATTGTCAGCCCGAAGTACCACAGAGTGCAGTTTTCCTGCAGACCCAGACTGACCCGAGTTCCTTCTGGCAGAAGGAACATGACAGGTCCAGAGCCTCCATGGGGAAAAATGATAGGGCATGCAAGAGAAGAGGGATACCATTCAGAAAGAGAGAGAGCATGTGAGGCTCTCCAGTTGAGAAGAAGAACTAAAGGATTAGGTTGTTTTGGTTAAAGGGAGAGAACAAGAGAAAGGATCTATGGGAGTTTGCAAAAGACATGACCTGAGCATAAGGTCGCAAGCTTGATGCTAAGGAAGCATATGATAAACCTCGCAGAGGCTGTGACAGAGAAAGGATCTTTGAGAAAGTGCAAAATTTCCCTAGTGATATCATGGCTTGGCATGGGGGTGGCCAGAGCGCTAAGAATGAATGCCTTTGAGCCTACGGTTGGGTGGAAAGGCAAACACCCATAGTCAGTTGGTCGGTGATCGACTGTAATAGATAAGTATTTCATATACCCTGTGTGCTAGAATTGAAATGAGTTGTTGGATATTTGTGTCTATGACTAAAATTTGCATTGCATGATTAATATTAGTAATGCTTATTGTTCTTCTATGAACCACTGCATTTGAATGGCTTATGTTTGCCTCTGCTTAGCAACAAGAGAACTATTAGACTTGGGTCTTCAAATGAAATTATGAATAAGATTATGGTTTCTGTGTTGGTTGGAAAACCCTTAATGGAATTTTCCCAAGGATTGATTTTGTAATGTAAGAGTCGGGGCAGACTTCGTTGGAATGCTTCAGTCCCGTTGAACCCTCGAAAATACCTTCCCCTGTGTTAGAACTTAATCTATGTGAATGGAAGGCGCTTCCTTCAAACTAGTTGTCCAAGATACCACGGGCTCATGCCTATGGCCTTAACCAAATCTTGGCTAAGAGTTAAGAGTGTAGCCTTCGGAGCTTGACAAAGTTCCATAGGACCAGGTCCATGGAATCCTTCGCTACACTAAAAAAGGAGCTAAATTATTCGGAACTCCAGAGTCCGGAGCTCCGAGGTGAATGAACATTGCAAAACCAATCGAAGGCAACCTACCCGGTATGGTTACCAGAGGGGTTGACCGATATCTGACAGTTTCCTTAACTGTGACCGTGGGATCTTTCCCATCATTAAACCATGATCAACTTCTCATTCACAAAATAACATGAGCTGTAGATTTGAGGATACTTCAGGATCTCCTTTGACCATTGGATCTACGTCAAGGTCAATCTGGTGTTGACCACTCTGGGAGAAAAGGAGTGATGAACAGGTGGAACCCCCGAACACTTAAGTCGCGAAGCGACGAGGACTATCGATCCGAAGAAGCTTCAGGACCTCTCTTGACTATTCGATTTAGATCGTGGTCAGTCTGGTGCTGACCACTCCATGAGTAAAAAGGGAATTTACACAACCAAACCCCTGAGCATTGAAGTTGTGAAGCAACGTGGACCGTGGATCTAAGGATCCTTCGGGACCCTTCTCAACTGTTAGATCGAGCATAGTGAAAGGATAACATAAAGTACTTTGATGAAGTCCTACTCTAGGAGGATCAACATGTTGGTGAATGAGAATATCGTCGGAGTGTCGAAGGCCAAAGTGACGTGGCATGATGATGTCACCTAGGGTGATGTGGACCCATAGTAGGTGTGCCGCGTGTCACCCCGATTCGTGACTTTCACAAACTTTATGAGTCAATTAGACCTTGACACATGTCACCCGTTGATTGGGCCACGTGTTACCCTTGTCTTCTGACAAATGTCTTTCGTTGGATCAAACCAAGGAAGATTATGGGTCATCCAATCATTATTCAGCTCTCTGACTAAACCCCACTTCAGGTGATCTAGGATGCAAGGCATGGAGTTTCCCTGAAGCACCGAAGGTCAGAGTGACGTCAGCAGATGACGTGGACAAAGTACACAGTGGAGTCCAACTGTGTGACAAAGCCATCGTTTTTCAACACGTGGCTAAGCCACATGTACTATTGACTTATCGTATATGGTATAGAGTTAGAGAGATGGATACCATGTGTCAATGTGGCATCATCGCCACGTATCTTCCAGGCGACAGATGTTAGTAGGGACACTCGTGTAGAATGCCATGTACGCAAGAGGGACCCGCTCTAGGAATTCGAGACTTCATAACTCTGGGTGTTTGGAGTGCTAAGACACAAGCTCCAAAAAGGGCCGAAGGCTGGAGCCACGTGGTAGGATTCTAGGGTTTTGGGACTCTAGAAGATATGCGAGTAGAGAAAAGGGCGTTTAGTGTCGGAGTGTCGAACGTTGAAATCCCTTAATCCTATGCGTCGCATGAGGGAAAACCTCAGTTGTTGGATTTAACGGTGGATTGATCTCCACCATAGATGTAGGAGTGTTAGGGAACTCCAGGACTTCAAGACTCTGGGAATGTTTAAGACATGGACAGGAAGGACAAAGGGTCAAAGGCCCGGTAATCGCAAATGCATGAGGAACATTCCATGTAACCGCCCCTCTAGTGGCCATGTCATCGCTAAAGGATGACAACCTTGGTCGAGTCTTTGCCAGGTGGGATGGTATGAATGAGGTGAACCCACGTGGGTTCCACATGGCCTTTGACCAATGATGCTTGAAGATCTTCGGAAGGGCATAACTTCTAATCCAGAGTTCGGATTTGAGCATTGTAACAGTCGTTGGAAAGCTCTTGATGAGAAAAAGATGACAGATATCTCGGGAAGAGGATTCACGATGATTGAGAAAAGAAAAATTCTTATGCCCCATCCCTTAAAAAGGTACTTAGGGGTCGGGTGTGTTACAAAGTGGTATTAGAGTGGGCAACAACACTTGGCCTGCTTGGTCTCACGAAAGAGTCAAGTGATTATTTTTCTTTCTTAGAAAACTTTAAGGGAGAGGGCACCCTGCCCTACCCTATCTAATAGAGAACGATTCAAACATAGGCCTGGATGGGTTGGAGAACAGTCATAAGACTAGTTTACCAAGGCTAAGATGAGCCTGTTGAGAGTATTGTTATCATATGGAAATTATCTGCATAAGTTCCTTGAGGAGAAGGATGCAGATTCAAATTCAGTTGGGATTTTACCCAACAAGATTGAATCATGCTAGACTGTAGCAGAAGAAGCCTATCATTTATTTTAGATAAATGATAGCCATCCCTACTGTCAAGTGAAATATATGTTATCTATTTCGACATTAAATTGTCAACCCGGGGCTCGTAAGCTTTGAGGTGCTAGCACTGTATGTGCAGGTCTAGAGCTCTAATCTAGCCTAATCTAATCTAATGCCAACAAACTGAAATAATGAAGAGCTTTATTTTAAATTTACAAAGTAATGTATAGCTATGAATGAAAGAAAAGCTAACATAAATATTGTCTAGCTAAGGAGATAGTTTACCCTAGGGATCAACACTCTTTCAATTTACAATTGTACTTTAAAAATATGACTTTTAAAATCTATTTAAACAACAGATTCTATGCTAAATATGCAAAGCAACCTTTAACTAATGAGCTTTAAGCAATCTAAAACTATGGACTATTTGATCTATCTCTGAATAAGCAAATAACAAGCAATCTATCTTTGAACTATTTCATCTATCTATTTAATCTACCTTTGAATAAGCAAATGACAAGTAATCTATCTCTAAACTGTTTAATCCATCTATTTAACCTACCTCCAAATAAACAAATGACAAGTAAGCAAATAATCTGACAAAATTATCTTTACAAGTAAACTCTATTCTTAAAGCAAAAACTCACAATTATTTCTATCTTGCAAGAATGAACACTCATCTACTTAACTAAAAGCAAGAAAAGCAAGAACTCACATCCTAATGGCATCTAACTACTAATGATAATTCAAGTAAACATCAAGTAAACATCAATCATTCACTCTATCACACTAATACTGGGAAATACTTTGTTCAAAATCACTAATTTAAGCAAAGCTATAAACTCATAAATTCATAATTTAACGTTAATTAAAAATCTTAATTCAAATTCATACTAAAAATGACAACAAAAACACTATGTGCAAACCTACAATTCTTGACTAATGCTAATTAGAAATTACAACTCAAATTCATAACTGAGACTTCATTAAAAATTATAACCTAAATGAACTAAACTATCATTAAGAATCATACTCAAAATCAACCAAAATGCTATTAAAAAACATAACTCAAAAATCCATTTCTATCTTATCACGCTGAAGCAAAATTGACAAATGAAACAAACCTACAGAGAGTATTTGCAATTACAAGTAAGCCTATCTAAATTAATACTTGTCAAAACTAAAACTAAAGCAATTAATCTATCAAAACTACAAGTAAATCTATTTAAATTAATACTCTGTCAAACTATCAAAACTGAAGTAATTAATCTACAAATAAACCTATCTAGATTAGTACTCTACGGAGTAACCTATAGCTAGGAAGAAAAATACATAACAACGTAATTAACAACTTCTACAACCTCCAAGCAAAATATAATCGTTAACACACAACTATGGGTGTCCCTCTATGATATGCACAATTCAGAAAGCAATCTACAATTTAAGAGAAAGTGTACATGAAGATGAATTGGATAAGCTATCTGTAATTAAAATATGCATGCAACAAGCAATTCAAATTGAGAAATCTACATAGTAAAGAGATGATTTCGAAATTTAAGAAAGGAAACAAGATAAATATAAATATGTATTGATATATACAATCACCTAGACCATTGGTGGGCCCTCCAGCAGGTCGTGGCTACACTCCAACAGGAAAACACAGTTGCTAAATTAACGCAGCATTAACATTAAGCATAAAACAGAGTATGACAAAAAATGGTGATAATGTATGTATGAAATAAAATTCGTCTCCTTGGTTCATGTCATAGGAAGTAGTATTTATAGGTGATTACATAGCTAGAGAGGTTGACCATTGGAAGGGTCGATCCTCTCTAAAAACAATAAACTCATTAAATGTGTTCTAACAACAACATCTTCTAACAATCTTGTGTGCCACTCAGCAGTCCCTGCAACTGCCCAATCTGAGGTGTATCGAATCTGTAGCTGGAGGGCACGAGGGGGCATAAAACCCATATCCCTGATTCATCCATCAAAGGCCGCCAATGTGCTAACTGCCAACTCCTCTGTGCTCCGAGTGCCGGATGCCGAATCAAGGACCACAAACTACTCTCAATCCATCCACAATTTTTAGGAAACAACCCACATAGGACCTAATTGGGAATATTACGCACAAAACCCATGTGCCGTATTTTTCTGATTCCACTTCATCCTCCCACAAATTAAGATTGAAGTTCACTGCCTGTTAGAATGCCAAATGAAGGTCCAAATGGAGGATCAGATCACAATTCCGACCTGTTGCAAGAAAACCAGAACATTAGATCTTTATAAAAAATAAACTGAGATGAATTGATCGCAAAAACGATAATTATACATACCTTGTGCGAATTCATGGTGAATTGATATATAAAGCTTTAAGAATACCTTCAAAATGGCTAAATGAGAGCATAACATATATAATATCACATGCAAAAAAGGATTTGGCCATTGAAACAAAATAGTCAAAACACGAACCCAACACCTACAAAAGTGGGATTATGCCGAGGGGCATTAATAATAAAACTTGGATGCAAATGACATAAGCTTGTTTTAAGGAGTACTTGATTCAAGAAGGAAAATGGACTAAATAGGTGGCAGGAATTGCCAAAAAAGTGGACTTATGAAGCCTCTGTTAATTAAAAGTGTTGGTTAAATGAAGGATTTGGAATTGGGAGAACAATCCTCCATGTCTAGAGGTCTCATTGGAGTATGTGAGATCAACCTACTTGACCTGTTGTAACTCAAAAACTTCCTACTAGGGTAATCCCTCTTTGTAAAATAAAAGAAGTCACAAGGACTGAGAATGAACCTCATGGAAGAAGTGAAATGACATGAGAAAGTTCAAAATCTCATGGTTGTGCTAGGGAAGTGTGTAGCCCTATTAACTTAAGGGTATGTCTAAGCAAGAGGAATGGGTCTGGTGACCATTTTATGAAAAGGGAGAGCATGTGCAACTCTCTGGATCTGAAGGCAACTGAGAAACAAAGTTGTTTCTGGGTGCAGGAATTGTTGGAAAATGTTATTCTAATTAAGTTGATAAACGAAGTTGCAGAAATATGGAGTGATTGAGCAATCAATCACATCATCCTCCCTTGCTTGGTGGATAGAAAACTAATCCGCCAAATTTCCTGTGGGAAGAGGAGCGTGAACTCCATCCCTGACTGTTGCTGAACAAAAGGAAGAATTATAGGTGTAATGGTTAAGGTTGATCTACATTTACAACCTATCTTCTGTTTTAATGAGAATAGGAAAAACAACTAGAACCTCTACAAAAGTTTAAAAGGAAAGAGATGGACTTTCTACCCAAGACTAATTATGATCTAGAGATACTTTGGAGTTTTGTATTAAAATACTTAGTAAGTAACATACTTCGAAAATTGAATTTGGGCTTTAAGGAAATAGTCCAAATGTTATTAGACATTAAAATTCGTTATAAATTAGGTAAAATGGTTAATGAAATGTTGATCCTGAATGTGGTAAGGGAAGTGTTGGAGCACTTCTAGATGACCAATGGGTCAGATTGATACAGATTAATATCCAAAGGTGGGTGGTATCCATATAAGGCATGACTTGATATGCTCAAGTAGTGGTGAGAGGGAATCTAGAAAGTGATTCCCTTGATAAAAGCACATGTTAACCAAAAATGGTTTGAGGCATGAAAGAGAAGCTTGATAAGATGTCTTGTTGCCTTGGGAACTGTTGGAGTTGCCCAGATAATATTTCTGGGCTGTTGAATAATTTTATAATACCAGAGGCAAGAATACTTTCTTGCTGGTTGTTGTTCTATGGAAAGAGGGACATAGTTATGACTATGTCGGTTAAACTTGCCACGTGGATATCATGCGAATGACTTCAAGCTCTCAATTGAGAGGGAAGTCCAGTGTTGAGTGTCTGTATGAGACTTGTTATGAGAATGGCAGTAAGATCCTTGGGAGAAGGATCTGGAAGTCTGATATATCCATGTGTATGAATTACATGGAAAGGGGGCAAGTAATGAGCTTGCATGATGAATGTTTAGTTGTGTTTATTTATGCCTGAGTGCTTGGATTTAATGCATCGTATGGTTGATTTATATAAGGACTGATATTAAGACTGAATATATATGAATGAATGATGTTAAACGTGCAAATGGTGCACATGTATGATGTATGTGTGAAATGTAGGGTAAGAATTGCACTTGCCAAGTTTGAATGAATATCATGGATGCATGGTTGACTCTATTCTGAAGAATCATGAAAGTTTTGTTTTGAATGATAGCTTAAGGGGAATGTGCTCCATTCCCTCGGAAAAGGCTAGTATAAATAGACGAAAGAGTAAATGAGCAATGATACTTTGTTGTCATGATAAGAGGCAAAATGATTATGCCTTTGAGGATCGCATGAGAATGATTGTGAACAATCATGAGGTGACTGATTTTAAAGTAAAGATGTATGTGAGCTGTGAAATATATCTATAGTAGCTACACATAGGCTTGTGATTATGCATGTGGTTAAGTACATCATGGATGTAAGTTAACAAAACAAGGATTATGTGTGGATAAATAAGTTGGATGCATAACAAAGATGCATGTTTATATTCCTTATGTAATATTTGGTAAATAGTTGAATCTAACTCAAGGTTGAGGCCATCAAAGATAGTGATGGATATGCAACATGGAAGTTGCATGCCAACAAAATTCCCTATGAAGGAACAGTGTAAATACTCTGTCAGGAGAACAAAATCACAACCTTAATGACTACTGAGAATTAAGCAGTGAGCTACAAGCCTATTTATATAAGAATTATGGATTACATTATAAAACAAAATGTATGAGTGGAAGAATAACAAATGAATGTTGACCATTTTGATAACTGAATGGTAATGTGCAGAATGCATAGGCTCATGATTCATTGTGAACAAAAGGTTTGTTGTTGTAGCATGTTGATTTACCAAGAAGGTTGAGGTGAACCTAACTAACACTGCTCTCAAGTAAAAGAGCATGGAGATCACAATAAGAAGTAGATTGCATAAGCAAAGAAGGAGAAAAGGAGGAACACTTTTCTCACCCTAAAAACTCTGAATTGTTTAACAGAGTTGTAAGCCTTAGAAGCGCAGTGGTGGGAACAAGTACAACTAGAAAAAGGGAAAATGAATAAATAAGCATATTTAAATGAATAAGCTTGGTCAAACAAGGTAGCGAGGCCCTGGAAAATAACTCAATTAGACTAAAAGTCCAGGGCTGTGTAGAAGTTGGACGAGGGAAGATTTCCTTGACTCCTTTCTTGTTGTTTATTGTATTTCTATGGTATGAGAGACTGATTTAATGATGGAGGTAAATGTTTTGACACCATAATGATGATGGTTGTATGATTTTAAAAACAATTGAGAATTGTTTGTGTTGCACTCATGAAAATATTAAGGATAATGTGATGAAGTGCATAAAGATATGCTAGGACATATTTGAAAATGTTTTATTGATTAGAATGCTATGATACATGTATTATTATTTTACATGATGATTGATATAATTGTGATATATGTCATCTATAGAAAGAAATTGAAATTGTTGGGAAAGACAGTTACCAATGGTAAAAAAAAAAATACCTCAAGAAGAGGATGAATGCAAGAGGCTCGTTGTTGAAAGATTGTTGAGGGGACTTTGGGAGCCCCATGAAGCACTACTAATGAGGTACAAATTAGAAAAAAGGGTGCTATCAGCTAGAACATGTATAAAAATGTTCATGCCTGTATGGCATAAGGTATGAAGGGATTTGGTAAGAACCCCTTCTGAAAAGATTTCATTATCTTACTGATATGTGAATAATTTTGAGTGGCTATTGTATGCCATTGCTACCCAAG
>ML826583.1:0-15375 GCA_009831015.1 Picea engelmannii
AATGCATATTGAATACACACACCATGTTCAACATTGACATCTAACACATATAATAATGACCCACGGGGTCTCTTATTTCTAGCTTTAATATCTAACCAACTTCCTTGGAATCGGGAAGATCTTGTCCACATATAATCGTTGGTGGTTAGAGTTGACTTTGTCAAATTTGTGTTGTCTATTCAACCCAACAAGGATGCTTGACTCGACCATCCATGTATCCAAGTCGTAGTCAATTACTCACCTAGTCGATCCACTGATCCACTATCTAACCGATAGGTTTGTCAACTACTCGATCGACTATTGTAGATATATGGTCAATCACCCAACTAATTGATTCCAAGAGAAGTGTGATGAACCATCAGAACTTGAGGTTCCAACACCCCCCCTAATCAAAACATGGCTCTGGAGATTCATGAGGTGAAATTAAGTCAGTAGGACGCCCCCCAATAATTGCAGCTTCATGAAGCCCAAGCATCGTACGGAACTTGATGAACTTAGCATGAGATAATGGCTTAATAAAGATATCAGCTACATGTTGTGACATACAACAACACTCCCAAATTTGCATTCATTTTCATTAGGAACATTTAGGCCCCCTTATTCATTTTGGTAATGGCACCTTGACTTTTTCTTGGTTTTATATTTATAGTGTATTTTACGTCTTGTTTGTCCTTTTGACATTTTCATCATCTTCATTTCTTCGATATCTTTCCATTGATGTCGTTTGTTTGGTTTGATTTTCTTATATATTTATGTAAATATTTTATCATTTAGGTGATTGGATTGGTTTTTCAATGGACATTATTAAATCGCAACATCTTGGTTAATTATTAGAAGTAGTTTAAATATGAATTCCTCACATTCACTTCGATTTAAAACAAAATTATGAAGAATATTTTTATCATTCAATAATTAACATGTCATTCTAAAATATGGTTTATTGGTTGATTAAAATTTGCCAACAATTGAGTGTTTATTAAATCTTATAAAATTAATTTCCTAAAGTTTGCAAAATATTCTCAAATCTCAAAATATATTGTTCAATCTAGTATATTTAGAATATGTGATATCAATCAGATTTGATTTTAATAATTGATTTTGGTTAATTAAGATTTGGAGATCTTGTAGTTCATCTTTTAATAGAATTTTTTTATTAATTTAATTTCTTTTTGTTACAAGTATCTATTACAGGTCTGCAGTTCAACTATAGTCTCCAAGATATGCCCAAAATATATCTTTCAATTGGGATTTTTCATCTCTACAATACAAAATGCTTGGGAAAGATCAAATTGAAAATTCACATCAGCCTCAGAAGGCCATCTTCCATTCTTCTTCCTAAAAACAAAGTGAGGAATATATTCAAACGGTTCAAAACCCACTTCCAAAATGGGTCGAATTACTTAACCTCCAAAGGCTTTCCTCAGAAAGTGAAGATATTGGGAGAAATAATGATCGGAGTGACATGGATTTTCCCATATTGGAAACGCATCAATCTTCAGAAGGAAATTTTGTACAATTCAATCCTTGCCAAACGGTGAAGAATTTGAGGAAACAGTTTGAAATCCACTTTCAAAAAAGGCCACTTTTCTTAACCTCCAGAGTATTTTCCGAGAAAGTGAACCGATTTAAAGAAATCATGATCTGAGTGAGTCGGATTAGATTTTCGGTCAATTTCAAGAGGCTAACTTCAAACTTAGATTATGAAAAAACAAAGAGTAATATGTTGAAACGGTTGAAAACCCACTTCATAAATAGGGTCAATTACCTTACCTTGGAAGGATTCGCCCAAAAACTCAACCGTTTGGCAGAAATCTTATCAGGAAGGAGGCAGATCAGATTTGTTCTTATGCCAGCTTATAGGAAGCAATTTTGCAGGTCGATTTATGGGCTATTAGTGATGAATCTCTTGAAACAATTGAAAACCCACCTCATAAACATACCCATTTACGTTATACTAAGAGTATTAGTGAAGATATTGAACCTTTTGAGAGATATGATACGTTGTTTTGGCGGGTTTTGTCTAGAATTAGCATTTTACAAATTATGTAGTTGATTTTGTTCTGAATTCTATAGTTGATTCTTGAGCAAGTTTCGACCAACTCAAGAGGGATTCGACTTGGATGGAAAATACTATATAAAAGTATGATTATTCTTGTGTAATGAGGGTTCTAGATCTGAAACTGGAGAGGACTGTATGACAACTTTTGGAGCTAATAATAATAAGTTTTCATTTCATTACATTGTTGTATTTGATTTGCAGATGTATTTCTTTGATAATTGTTTTCATTTTGGTTTGAATTATGTTTCATTAGTGTATTGACAATTGATATGAGCACTATTGTTGATTTCATTTGTTTTATGTCGGCAAATGCTTTGTTTACAGCTATATTTGCAAGGCTACAAATGATTTGAACCAAAATTGATTATGATTTCATGGAGATTAGTTTGTAGTGATTAATAACTATTTATTTATCATTTTCAAACTTGTCTTTATTTCCCTTTATATTGGATTAAAATGAACTATTTCATTAGTTCAATATAAATCTCACAATGAATTCATTTTACATGATTGTATTTGGGTATATACATGAGGTTTTTTATAACTATTTATCAAAATTATTTCATTGTGTATTTGCTTAACAACATATAAATCCTTGAACTATTTTGATGATTTGTAGGTCCATATTAACCACAATTGCAATTACAGTCCTTCCCTCTTCTTATTAGATATTATTTATCTTGATTAGCTCCTGATTAAGATATGTTTTCCTTTTTGTTAACTTGCATCATAGATTAAAGTTGCATTTGCATTTAAGTCCATCAAGTATCCTTTCGCAGGAGTGAAATCCATTGTGGTGTAGTTGAGCCCTTGTGTTAGCGTTAGGGTTGTTTTCTTGCAAGCATGTTGCAAGAGAGTAATCCACTTCCTTCTGTCTATTGATAAAAGTAGGTAACAATATACATTAGCGGATAGAAGGTTGTGTATATAACTTTGTATATTTATAAAATAGTCCAGATTAGATTAACATTAGATTAATCTAGTCTTAGGACAAGGGTAACTGCAGACCCATAGAACCACTCAGAATCACCATTTCAACGGATAAGGGTCTAATTGGGACCCTAGTCGGGTGATCTCCCTATGATGTTGAACATGGTCATTTTCTTCCATCAACATTTTTGGCGCTAGAAGGAGGGCCACCGACGAGTGTGCATAATAATTTGATTATTGTTTGAGCTATTGTTTTTAATTATTTCATTTATTTTTAATGGATCCTAAAATTATTATTTGGAGTTGTGTATCTGGTCGAGCATCCTGCAACACTCCAACAAAGGTAGTAAAGTACTTGTCGAACGTAAAATTCGATAGTAAGAGAATTTTTTTTGCATATGATCATGTTTTTCAATTTATTCAAAATTTTACAAATTCTTCTTTTTATGATATTGATGATGGCATTATATGCAGGATTTGTACTCTTACATTTACAGGCCAAGCCAAGAAATGGTGTAAATCATTGCAAGTTCCATCCATACATACATGGGATCAGTTTGTAAGTTAGTCTGTTTATACATACATTTAACTTTCATGTTGATGATAAACCATATGACAAAGATTTAACTCAATGGTTTATTCATTTATGCTCTCTTACTTGTATACATAATGACTTTAATAAACCTGAAAACGTTTTTTTGTAAGTGTACATACTACAATAGATGTTACAAATTATTCGTTTGATCCTATTGATGGTATCAATAAACATGTTCTAATAAATAGTCCGGAACATGTTGTTAATCAATTTTAGGGAAGAATAGATATATTAGATCAAATTAATTATATCCCTGAAACTGATTATGATTATGATAAACTGGTTGTTTATGATGAGAAGGATAATGATGAATCAATGACTCAAACCTCAAATACTAATAATAATAATGATTGTCTTCATAAGTATGTTTTTAATCACATATGCTTGAACAGACATTATTCATTATACATTGACTTGTTTGATGTCTCTTTTCCAAGTAGTGATCATTCATTTCAAGAACTAGTCCCTTCATACTTTACTCATTTTCAAAAAAATGAAGGACTTAGTATACATTAGAATAATTTTCAAGTATCTATCAATCAAGATCATAATAAAGAAATGAAAAATAATCATTTTACAGAACCTTCCCTTGGATCTCGTACATGTACATTTGATCCATTTTCTAGTTCAGGTTTATGTTTTATAAGGGAAGAAAATGAAGTCATTTATGATGAACATTTGGAGATTGAAAATATTGAGGCACTTCACCCCCAAGTGATGGTTATGTCAGGTCCTTGTGTTTTTATCCATCTATATTTCAAGATGTAGAGTATTCTTTTATTTATCATACTACTATTGAATCTCATCTTGAATCTTCTCATAATGATTTCAATTTCAAGAAGAAAACACCATGCCTATTTATGATTCTAATGATATCACTCAAGTTCTCATTCCTTGTCATGATCTTGAATTTTTAACACAAGTATATGTTAGTTCTAATACTCATCATGTTATTTCGGCTAATACTTGTGTAAAGAAATTCTTGCAAATAAGTCCTTTTTGTCTTGTAACAATAATGTAAATTATTTTCCTAGTGTAAATAGTACTAACTTTTCTCTATAGGGTGACCAGATTACTTTTCCAATCATGTTTCCATTCCAACAATTTCACAATGATTTTCAAGACATAATTGAAACTTGGTTGGAAAATACATTTCAAATGAGGTTCCATGTTAAAACATTTCTTATCTTGTTTCTATTAGAAATAGTTGTACATAGTAAGTTAGATTTTTCTTTTGATTATTTATTATTCATCCATTTTCTGTTACTTACTCCTATTGTATAAATGATTGCAGGAATAAAACAAATTGATTGGCTCCGTTGGAAATTTCACTTTACTTATCCCTAGTTGTTCTTGTAGAATATATTAGAGTAGGATAGAATAGGAGTAGTTTAGTTCTTAGTTTGTTTTCTTTTTCCATTGTTTGAATAAAGAAGTTGTGATATTATGGGCTAATTTTGAGTTGTTGCCAAGGTAATAGTTTTTCCTTGTTCATTCTTATCATCTTACTTTTCATGCTTTTCATTAAAGTTGTATTATAAGATTTATTCTTAAAACCAATCATTTAAAGCTTAATCAATGCTGCAATACGGAAGATTTGAAAGAAGGACAATATACAATACTTTAATAAATCATAACTGATCTTTAGTTAGAATTTTACTTTTGCAATAAAAATCCTAATTCATTCTAAAGCATTTAAGACATAACTCATATAGATCTCAACATAATTGAAACACATATCATTTTTTTCTTATGTTGAGATATTTCTTTTCATTTTTGTCTTATTGTCTTTCTTGAATTCATGGCTTATTAGTTTCTCCTTTCTTTCAAGTTTGTAATTTATTTTGATTAGTGATTTAATTTCACTTTTAGTTTAAAATTGATTTGTTTGGATTTGACTAGCTTATCTTCACTCTTGGTCTTGATTTGATTTCGTGGCATTTCTAAAATTTATATGAGGGGAGATATTTCTAAGCTACTCCAATTGGTTTACATGGGGGAATCCTTACTCTATATATTTTTTAAATAGGATTTCATTTATCTAAAGGCCATCTATACCTAGTTTAACTTTTATTGTACATCAATTGTTATCTATGGGGAACATTAAGATATGTTACAAGTATTATAAGTTCACTTTTATAAAGGAAAGAATTTCCTATAGTATTTACTTTGAATCCCTCCCATACCCCTCCACAATTAAATCCTCTGCTTTGGTGGATGAAGAGAAGACTAGTGGGGTCAAACTTAAATAGTATCATATCTATTTCTTTAAATGGAATACCTCTCATACCACCCTGCTTTCTTTACTCAATTGCTAAAAACAATTCTTCAAATATGTTAATCAAAAGGTTGGTAAGAAATTTGAAATCATATATGTGTGGGAAGTATATGCAAACCCGTCGGGGTACTGAACATGCACACTAGAATCGGGTCAACGCATGCATGGGATCAAGACAACTTTATCGGGGTACTGAACAGGCCTACTGGAAAGGAAGCAATGTCAAGTAAAATAGGTAATAGATTCCTACTAATCCTTAAATCCTTCTAGCTATTTTCATTGGACAATAGTAGAAAAAGAATAAAAATAATGATTATTCCCTATTTTTGGATTCATTGTTTTAGAATTGCAAATTCAAGTACTGTTATCCTTTAAAGTTTATTTTGATTTGATTTTGTTTTAAGTGGGACCCTTAGGAATGATGCCATGTGTGAGAAAGTTTTGAAAGATTTCATTTCGATCTTTAGTAAATTTAGTCCTATTATATTAACCAGAGATAACTACTTCGTCCCCATGTGTCGCCAATTGTTGTGGCATACAACAACACTCCCAAATTTGCATTCATTTTCATTAGGAAAATTTGGGCCCCCTTATTCATTTTGGTAATGTCACCTTGATTTGTTCTTGGTTTTATATTTCTAGTGTCTTTTATGTCTTGTTTGTCCTTTTGGCATTCTCACCATCTTCCTTTCTTCGATATATTTCCATTGATGTAGTTTGTTTGGTTTGATTTTCTTATATAGTCATGTAAATATTTTATCATTTAGGTGATTGGATTGGTTTTTCATTGGACATTATTAAATCAGAACATCTTGGTTAATTATTGGAAACAGTTTTAATATGAATGCCTCACATTCATTTCATTTTAAAACAAAAATATGAAGAATATTTTTATCATTCAATAATTAACATGTGATTCTAAAATATGGTTTATTGGTTGATTAAAATTTGTCAACAATTGAGTGTTTATTAAATCTTATAAATTAATTTCCTCAAGTTTTCAAAATATTCCCAAATCTCAAAATATAATGTCCAATCTAGTATATTTAGAATATGTAATATCAATCAGATTTTATTTTATTAATTGATTTTGGTTAATTAAGATTTGGAGATCTTGTAGTTCATCTTTTAATAGGTTTTTGTTATTAATTTAATTTTTTTTTGTTACAAGTGTCTATTATAGATCTGTAGTTCAACTATAGTTTCTAAGATATGCCCAAAATATATCATTCAGTTGGGATTTTTCATCTCTACAAGACATAATGCTTGGGCAATCAAATTGAAAATTTGCATTAGTATCAGGAGGCGATCTTCCATTCTTCTTCTTGAAAAAATAGTGAGGAATATATTCAAACGGTTTAAAACCCACTTCCAAAATGGGTCGAATTACTTCACCCCCAAAGGATTTCCCCAAAAGTGAACATATTGGGAGAAATCATGATTGGAGTGACATGGATTTTCCCAGATTGGAAATGCATCAATCTTTAGAAGACAATTTTGTAGATTCAATCCCGGCCAAACGATGAAGAATTTGAGGAAACGGTTGAAATCAATTCCAAAATAGGCCACTTTACTTAACCTCCATGGGATTTTTCTAGAAAGAGAATAGATTTAAAGAAATCATGATCTGAGTGAGTTGGATTAGATTTCGGGTCAATTTCAAGAGGCTAACTTCAAACTTAGATTATGAGCAAACCAAGAGGAATCTGCTGAAACAATTGAAAACCCACTTCATAAATAGGGCCAGTTACCTTCTCCTTAAAGAAGTATCCCAGAAACTCAATTGTTTGGGAGAAATATTATTAGGAAGGAGGCAGACCAAATTTGTTGTTATGTCAATTTACAAGAAAAAAAAGTGTAGGTTGATTTACGGGCGATCAGTGATGATTCTCTTGAAACGATTGAAAATCCACCTCGGAAATAAGCCCATTTACCTTATCCTAAGATTATTTGTGAAGAGGTTGAACCGTTTGGGAGATATGATGCATTTTTTGGGTGGGTTCTATCCAAAATTAGCATTTTGCAAATTATGTAGTTGATTCTTGAGCAATTTTTGACTGACTCAAGAGGGATTCAACCTGGGTGGAAAATATTTTATAAAACTATGATTATTCTTGTGTAATGAGGGTTCCATATCTGAAACTGGAGAGGACTGTATGACAACTTTTGGAGATAATAATAATAAGTTTTCATTTCATTACACGGTTGTATTTGATTTGCAGACTTATTTCTTTTATTATTTTTTTCATTTTGGTTTGAATTATGTTTCATTAGCGTATTGACAATCGATATGAACACTATTGTTGATCTAATTTGCTTTATGTTTGTGAATGCTTTGTTTAAATCTATGTTTGAAGGGTTGCACATGATTTGAACCAAGATTGATTTTGATTTCATGGTGATTAGTTTGTAGTGATTAATAACTATTTATTGATCATTTTCAAACTTGTCTTGATTTCCCTTTATATTGGATTAAAATGAACTATTTCATTAGTTCAATATAAATCTCACAATGAATTCATTTTACATGATTGTATTTGGATATATACATGAGGATTTTGATAACTATTTATCAAAATTATTTCATTATGCATTTGCTTGAACAACATATAAATCCTTGAACTATTTTGATGATTTGTAGGTCCATCTTAACCCCAATTACAATTACAGTCCTTCCCTCCTATTATTATATATTCTTGCGATTAGGAGTAAGGCTATCCTTCTCCTAATTAATATAGGTTTTCATTTTTGTTAACTTGCATCATAGATTAAAGCTGCATTTGTATTTAAGTCCATAAGGTCTCATTTCACAGGAGTGAAATCCATTATGGCATAGTTGAGCCTTTGTGTCGGCCTTAGGGTTTCTTTCTTGCAAGCATGTTGCGAGAGAGTAATCCTTGTCCTTCTGTCTACTGATAAAAGTAGGTAACAATGTATATTAGAAAATAGAAGGTTGTCTATATAACTTTGTATATTTATAAAATAGTCCATATTAGATTAACATTAGATTAGGCTAGTCTTGGGACAAGGGTAATTGGAGACCCATAGAACCAGTCGGAATCATCATTTCAATGGACAATGGTATAATTAGGACCCTGACTAGGTAATTTCCCTATGATGCTAAACATGGTCATTTTTTGCCATCAACACTACCTAATCATCTATTTTGCAATAGACAAGAGAGACAACGTTCACATGAACCAATTGTCTCAACTAGTGAGCCTGGAGCTCAACATGTTTCATCTTATTGTGGGAAACAGGGTTTTCAACAACTTGAATGGCACTCTTATTGTCACTGTATATTTTATTCGACTATGTACAGGAAATCCAAGTTCACCAAGAAGTTGGTGAATCCATACTACCTTTGTAAATGCATGAACGGTGCCACAATATTCTGCTTATACAGTCGACAAAGAGACTACCTTTTGTTTCTTGCATAACCAAATCAATGGTCCGGTGTTGAAGTGAAACACATAGCCAAAAGTGGACTTTCGATCATCATTGTTAGTTTCCCAATCAAAGTCGGTGAAGCAGACCAGCGAATCTGAGCTTCAAAAATACTTGATACCAAGATGAGTGCTACCCTTGAGGTAGAGAACAATCATTTTGACTGCTTTCCAATGGATTTATATGGTATACTAAATAAAACAAGAAATCACACTAACAACAAAGGAAATGTCAAGTCAATTGTGAGTAAGATAAATGAGACCATAGACTAGTTGTCGATAGAGTGTAGCATCGACTCTGGGTGTTTAACAAGTTTTTCTCAGCTTAGCTCCAGATTGAAAAGGAGTAGCACATGGATTACAATTGGTCATCTTAAAAAGTGTCAAAATATTTATTACATATTTAGATTGAGAAATGAAAAAATCATCAAAAAGTGGTAATACTTGAAGACCCAAAAAATAATACAAAATACCAAGATATTTCATGTCAAAGGAGTCAATAAGTTGTTTCTTCACTCTAAGTATGAGATCAGTGTTATTTCCAATTATGACAATATCATCAACATATAAACAATAATCAAAGTGTTTAAATGAGTATGGAGGACATATAAGTTGTGACCATATTCACAATGTTTGAAACCAAGTCGAAGAAAGAAATTGTTGATCTTAGCACACCAAGCTCTGGGAGCTTGCTTCGAACCATAAAGAGAATTATAAAGTCGACAAACTAGGTTAGAATTTGTCACAAAACCGGGAGGTTTCTCCATGAAAATTTATTTAGATATTTTTCCATGAAGAAATGCACTCTTCACATCCATCTGATGGATCTACCATCCAAATCAAGCAACAATACAAAGAATCAATTAAACAGAGTTCATATTCACAACAGAGGCAAAGGTATTAGTGTAGTCAATGCATTCTTGTAGATAAAATCCCTTCGCTCATTCAACAACACCTTTAGATGTAAATTTGATCTTATAGACCCATTGGCACTTCACAATGTTCTTCTCTTGAGGTCGAGGAACTAAATCCCAAGTGTGATTCTTCAACAAAGAATCCATTTATGCCAGCATAGTCTGCTCCCATTCAAGTTGTCCTTGTGCATCTGAGTAGGTAATAGGATCAGAGGTTTCAAACACATGATTCATCAGAGTAATGTTGGCATGGTGTTTCTGACTCCAAGTTTTTTGGCCTGAATAAATATCACCGACATCGGGACCAACAACTCCAATTGTCTTGGTAGCCCATCTTGGTAGATAAGAAAGGGGTGAATTGTTATTCACTGCAGAAGGTCGATCAAAATTTGGAACGGTTTCAGTCGACAGAGATAGAAGACCATTCAAAACATAAATCGACTGATCAGTTGAATCAAAGGTTGAAGGTCCAGTCGAAACAGGAACATAGTTTGAATGTTCAGTCGAAGGACTAGAAAACAAAACAACATAACTAGAGATGTAAACAACAACAAAGTGATCATCATGTAACAATCCAAAGGAGGAATTCAACAACCTGATGACAGAAGATATCTCATGAAACCATACATTTTGTCTGATAATGATTTTTCATTTGAAAATATCGAACAATTGATAAGATTTAGACTCTTTAGAGTAACCTATCATGATGCAAGCATGACTCTTTGCATCCAATTTATTTATGCAATCATCAGAAATATAATCCCATGCAACACATCCAAACACACAAAGGTGGTTGATGGAGCGATTCCTTCCACACAATCCTTTGACTGGAGTCACCAAAGGAACATCTTGAATTGAGATGAAATTTGGTAGATAGTTTGCACAATAGACAGCTTCAACCCAGAAGCAAGGAGGAAAATATTTGGCCTGCAAAATGCATCTAGCCATTTCGACTAACGTTCAAATATTTTATTATGCAATGCCATTTTGTTGAGGGGTATGAGGAACCAACTGTTGTCGGTTAATAACAAATCAAACCAGGAATTCTTCAAAAGGTTGATTCACATAGTCACCACCATTTTCTGATCTCATACACTTGATGGGTCGAGCATATTTATTTTCATCAAAGGCTCTAAATTCTATGAACTTTCAAAGACAAGATTCTTGTTCTTCATAAAATAAACCCAAGTGAAATGAGAGAGATCATAAATGAAAGTCAATATATACCTTGAACCTACTAAGGTAGAATGATGTAGTATAGATCATTATGAACCATCTCTAGGAGGTTTTGTTCTTGCCATGCTTTTCCAGAGTCGAAGGGTGCTTGATAATGCTTTCCAAGCACACATACTTTACAGAATCCATCAGGAGGAAAAAAAATTGGTAAACTTGCAACCATATCCTAAGTTTCCATTGACTACAGACTTTGAAAATTTAGGTGTCCAAGTCGTTCATGCCAAGTTAGGATTCATTCGTTAGTGTGAGAAACAAGAGTAGTCAGTTCAGATTCAGGTCGAGTTGTGTCATGAAACTTATACAAATTGTCTTTCGGGTCGAGAAACCCTCTGACAAAAATTGATCGACCTTTCTTCAAATATTGAATAAAGAACCAATCTATCCAAAACTCCACAATCTTACCTATTATCACATTGGATACCTCCCTCTAAGTCCATCTCATATTCACAAAACACTAGCCTAAATTCAGAACATATCAAGTACCCCTTGACGATTTACATGTTGCTTAAAAGCTTAAGTAAGGATATAAAATGGTTATGTATTGTTGGCACTACAAATTGTTAATGTTCATGTGCTACTAAATCTCAAACCCATTTTTTTAGTGTTCTAAACCATGCTCATTGGTCAAGATTTTCATCTCAGGGTCATCCTATAATTCTCTTTTGCAAACAAGTTGTATTTCCCACTGATAATTTTGCATTGTGAATTGTATGTACTAACCTTGTACCACAAATTGTGTGTTGCAGACTGGCACTGCAAACCCTCTGTTTACAAAGAGTTTTTTTATTTTTTCCTATCTACAGCTTCACTCAGATTGAATTTTTGTCCCTCTTATCATACCCTACTTTCAAAAGACTCAAGAGGCATCCTAAGGATGCAAAAAACTCGAATTGACAAGTTGAAAAAGGAAATTAAAAGAAGAATTGCATCCCTTCAGAGAGTTGTATAAAAAATGAATATGGACATGATGGCCTAGGAAGCCACTAGGAGAAGAAGAGGATAAAAAATTATGTTTGCAACTTTCAATCAGTTTTGTTATGATATCTTATATATGCAAGCTTGTAAATCTAAGGAATGTTTTGTCATGTGTTGCTATGAATATAATGTTTATGCAAGTTATTTTAACTACTTAGAAGTTGTAGAAGGTTTATCAGAGGTTTTAAAGGATTCTTGCATGGTTTTTGAGTTTATTTGGCACAAAACAACACCTACAGGAAAGTTCACAGCGCAGGTGCTACAAACTCATTTCCTGTAGCAACTTCTTCTAAAGATTTTATCATAAATCCCAAATGGTGATGTGGGTTCTTCTTAAAAAAAAAATGGAGGAGAATGATTATGGAATTGACTTGATGACCAAAAATCATCCTAGCCCATTTTGGCATTTGAAAGATAAAATTAAAACACCAGTGCGCTGGAAACTGGCATTGCAAACTCAGACAGTTATTGGATATTCGCCTTGTTTGGAGGTTGCCACCTGTCAAGTAGGGTTCGAATGACTTATCAAAGATCAGTTATATGATAAAGTACATATGTGCGTAATATTTAGCTCCATTAAAACCTCATGTAGTGAATTGGAAACATATTTATTAATGACTTCCAAGAACTTCATAAAATTTAGCAGTTTGTTGGATTTTTGTCTCTTTGACTGTTTCCACCTATATCCAAGGCCTAGAATCCAATGAAAGAGATGGTTTGCAACCTCCTAGGGATTTTGGATGCTATTTTTTATTTAATTAAGGAGGGATCTCTTTGAGAGGTTGGATTCATTTGTAAGCCTCAGGGCCTGTTGTAATTAGCATTTTTGCCATTAAAAATTCATGAGAGTTGTTTATCAGCTTGTCATCTTTGTTTTCCATTTATTCTGTTATCTTATTGATTGAACATATTGTAGGTTTTTAGGATCAAAGGTTTCCTTTGATTAATGGATCCTTGAGCAGCAAAGGATCTAATGTAGATGACATGTTAATCATTGTTTTTTCTCAAGCATTTTTCAATCTATGTTGCAGAGAGGATCTTTGTTTAGTAGGCTTTGTTCTTTTGTTCACCTTCCTTTCTTCTAATCATCATCATATAATCTCTTAACCTAATATTTAGATTGATTTCATTCTATATGCAAAGTGGTGTTGACTCCATTCCCAATGGTAGATTAATGATCTACAATCGGATTGTTTCCCTCTTTCTTGTTCTTTCTTGTTGATCCACCCTTTTAAATTGATTTAATTTTTTCAAATCCTGATGGGTATTAGGCTTGCTCTTAAAGCAGTCTAAGAAAAACTTCTAGTGCTAAAATTACCTATCTATGTTAACTAAGAAACCAACAACAAATTGGAACTAAGGTTCAATACATGATGGACGTCAACATGAAACATCACCCTGACTAGCACTGTTGAGAGAAAAATCATCAGCAACTTATATCTTTCTCTCCACAACTTCATCTAAGGATGTGAACAAGGAAGTGTCCTATCCATTTGATGAGTGCACTCAGATTTGAATACCCATTTGTTTTGTGCAAAATGAGACAACAATGCTTAAGAAGTTCTAACTTGGAAGGTGAAATCATCAACAGGTTGGAAAATAGCTGACACATCCCCTTCAAGTCGTTTGACCTTCTCCTCTAGGTCGTCTCTATTATTGTAGCATACCTTTTCCACGTTACTAACATGTCTTGTTTTTTCAAGTCTGATGGGGTGCATATGTATTCCGTTTAGGTTTCTAGTCAAGGCATCCAACTCTTTGTATAGGTGTATCAAACTGTCCTCTTTCTTTGTGATTCGACTTTCCCTTTCTCTTGTGAAAGTGGGTTTGATGTTTACCACCAAGCTTACCTTCATCAAGCAATTTGTGTTGATCAATGATCAATAAGCCACATAAAGAAGTGTAATATCTTATTTGTGTGCCTGTTAGTTGGTGCAAAAAGTCAAAACGAACATGTCAAATAGTGTTCTCAAATTCATTAAGACTAGCTTGATGAGTTATCTATATTTCTTCTGATAATTCTTTCCACATTCATCCAATTTCAAATGTAGTTTTGTTGATATAAAATATTGTTTCACGGTCTTTGAGTCAACCTCACGAGGATAAAATCCCCCTGCATTTTTTAAGAGGTGGTACTCCTCTATTTTAAAATTGCATGCATAAATATGAACAATGCCTGAGAAGGACCAGGATTATTTGAAATAAATATTCACATGCAAAGAATACCTGAGACAATACCAGGTATCTTATGAAAATTAATATTTACAATATATTACGGGATCATAAAACAAAAGAGTCTGAAAACAAATATAATGACATTATATCATAGCATTAATCAAGAGAGTACCAATATTCAAGAAAAGGAAGCAAGAAAATATGGACCACATATGGCAAATAACTCTAAATGATCATTTCATTAGGCGCAAAAAAATTATAATAGATACACATTTGAAATCTCGTGCTTGGTATCAAAGTCTTTGATATTGAAATAATGTAATATCCCAAATTAGTTCTTTAGGAACTGTTATAAGCAAAATCTGTCCTTAGGGACAGATCCGACCTATCCGGCTGTGAAGCCAGTTACAGCCTCTTTGGTAGCTCGGCACGAGGCAGAGACTACCCGCACCACAGGTGGTCCTTCGCCTGAGGCGGTAAAGAAGGGGAAGAAGAAAGGTGAAAGACTTACAAGAAGTCCTTCTCAGGACCACCCGCCTTGGGTGTTATCCTTCCTTGGCTTCCTGGATGGCCGAAATGGCCTGGGGGATGAAATTTATGGACAATGGGATGAAAAAGAGCTCACTGATTTTTTGGACAGCGAACTAAATAAAGTGGACAGCGAGCTGTTCACTCACTTAAAGTGTTGGAAACTGCCCCAGAATGGGTCACCGGGGTAAACCAGTATCCTGGGTAAATAACCAATGAAGTCTTCAAGCAAATAGGTA
>ML826583.1:22494-36084 GCA_009831015.1 Picea engelmannii
TTGTGGGGTGGAAATCCCCTCCACACCCCCCCGGTTATGGAATGGGGTCCAAGAACGGATGAAACAAATCTCTGAACCATGAAGATAATCAGGCTCCACAACCAACAATCTCCCACTTGGAGACTTATCACAACATCTCCATTGTTGTTGTACATGATGGAATATACTCCACCTTGGACCTGGAAAATTTCTCATCTTCACCTTCATGCTTGAATACCAACTAAAACTGAGCAGGAACTCAACTTCTCCCTGGTTACTCCCTTTGTTAACATGTTTGCATGATTCTGGCTAGTGTGTATCTTTTCCAACTTCAAATGTCCATCTTCCAAGATGGATCGCATGAAATGGTACCTGAGATGTATATGCTTATTCTTCGAATGGAAGGATGAGTTCTTTGCAATATGAATGACACTCTCACTGTCACATTACAACCTTCTATTCTCCTACTTCTTTCCCAATTCCTCCATAAACCTCTGTAACAAAATCATCTCTTTACTAGCCTTTGTAGCAACAACATACTCTGCCTCTGTTGTCTAAAGTGATTTATTTTTTTTGCAGTTTCGAAATCCAACTTACTGTTGTTCTAGCTACAGTAAAAACATACCCCGTGGTGCTTCTTCTGCTATCTTTATCACCTGCCAAATCTGAATCAACATATCCCTGTACAACAATGTCTGAACCTCCTAAACATAATGCATGAGTAGCAATACCTCTCAAATACCTCATAATCCACTTTACTTCCTCCCAATGTTCTTTACCTGGATGGTTCATATACCTGCTCACAAATCCCACTACAAGTGAAATATTTGGTGTTGTGCAAACCATCGCATACATCAAGCTGCCAACTGTTGATGAATAAGGAACCCTGGACATGTATTATATCTCCTCTTATGTCTTGGGACACATTTCCCTAGTTAATTTGAAATGGCTGGCAAAAGGTGTACTAGTTGGTTTTTCATTTTTCATTCTAAACCTTTCCAACACCTTCTCTATGTACTCACCTTGAGACAATATCAATTTGCGATTTTTCTTTTCTCTTGTTATTCTCATACCAAGGATTTTCTTTGCAGCACCCAAATCCTTCATCGCAAATGAATTATATAATTTATTCTTGGGCACATTTACATCCTACATATTAGACCCTGCAACAAGCATGTCATCTACATACAATAGCAAGATAATATAGCTTCCATTTTCCATCCTTTTAAAATAAACATAATGATCATAATGACATCTACTATAACCTTATTCTGTCATAAACCCGTCAAACTTGAAATACCACTGCCTTGGACCTTGCTTTAGGCCATATAATATTTTCTTCAACCTGCATACCAAATTTTCCTTCCCTTTGACCTCATACCCATGTGGCTGCTGCATATAAATCTCTTTCTCCAAATCCCCACGGAGAAAAGTTGTTTTTACATCTAACCGTTCAAGATGAAAATCTTCTACTTCCACAAGACTTAAAATAGTCCTAATTGAATTCATTTTAACAACATGAGAAAATATTTCATCAAAATCTATACCTTTCTTTTGTGCACACCCCTTTACAAGAAGTCTAGGCTTATACCACTTTTTTCCTCCATCTTCTTCCTTCAACTTGTAAGCCCATTTATTCTACAATTCTCTTTTTCCTGCAGGAAAGTGAATCAAGTCCCAAGTTTGGTTATTTACCAAGGAATCCATTTCCTCTTTCATGCCTTGCTCCCACTTCTTTTTAGTGTCTACTTGCATTGCCTCTTCATAACATTCCAGTTTACCATAATCATTCAACAATAAATAATACAATGCAGGAGAGTATCGTTCAGGGGGTCTACTTAACCTGATAGATCTTCTAAAAACACTTGTTGTACTTAACCTACTGCTCCTATTGTTGTACTTTTTGATTTTCTGGTACCTTTGGAATTTCTTTTTCAGTGATCTCACTAAGCACTGTGTATTCTATTTTTTCTTTTTCTTGTTTCTTTCCTTGCAACTGATCATTGTACATGAACTTCTCATTGAATATGACATCTCTACTCCTAATGATTTTGTGATTTTCATAATCCCATAAGCGATAACCAAAATCATTAACACCGCATCCAATAAAGATAGACTTCTTGGATTTTGCCTCAAGCTTTGTTCTATTTTCTTTATCAATATGGACAAATGCTTCACAACCGAAAGTCTTCAAAAAGGAATAGTTTACCTTTTTACCTGTCCATTCGTCTTCTAGAATTCCACCATCCAAAGATCTTGAAGGTCCTCTGTTTATTAATTAAACAACAATATCTACATCATCTGCCCAGAACTGTAAGGGAAACCCAACTTACAATCTCATACTCCTTGCACGCTCCATGATTGCCATGTTCATCCTTTCTGACACACCATTTTCTTATGGTGTTCCTGGAACTGTTTTCTCTCTACGAATCCCATGGTATGAACATTAATCATCAAAACCCTTGCTGCAATATTCACCTCCAATGTCTGATCTGAGACACTTCAACCTTTTTCCTATCTCATTCTCAACCAGAGCTTTCAATTTCTTAAAAGTATAAAAAACATCAGATTTTTTATGAATGCAATAAACCCAAGTTTTTGTAGTTGCATCATCAATAAAAGTAACATAATAACGAGAGCCACCAAGAGATTATACTTGAGCTGGTCCCCATACATCTATATGCACAAGCTCTAACCTTTTTCTCTTCTTTTCTTTTTTGACTATGATAAATATGACTCTCTTTTGTTTTCCATAAACACAATGCTCACAGAAATCCAAATCAATTTGTTTAAGATCTGGAAACAAATTTATTTTGTGAAGTATCTTCATCCCCTTCTCACTCATGTGTCCAAGCCTATGATGCCAACACGTTGTATCCACTCCTGTAGAAGCTAAAGAGATACAAGAATCAATATTACCAGTACATAAATACAATGTACCTACCTTATCTCCTTTTTCTATCACTAATGATCCTTTGGTGACCTTCCGCACCTTATCTGTAAATATGGATATACAACCTTCACTTGCCAACTACCCTGTTGAAATTAGATTTTTCCTTAGATCTGGAACATGTCTTACCTCTTTCAACAACTATTGGTCTCCATTACTTTGTTTTATTTTTACCTTTCCCATTCCAACAATTTTGCAGGGTGCATCATCACCCAAATGAACTTGTCCAAAATCACCTTGAACATAATCTAGAAAATGTTTCCTATGGGATGTGGCATGAAATGAATCCCCTGAATCTACTACCCAAGTCTCATAAATATTATCTACAGAAAGAATAAAAGAATCTTGTAACACATCACCTGCTACATTTTCTTCTTGATTTTTCTCCTGTTGTCCATCTCTTTGTTTCTTTGGAGATCTGCAATCTTTCTTCAGATGTCCTTTTTCCCATAATTCCAACACTCTATCTTTCCCAGTTTGGATTTGGATCTCACCTTCCTAGAATTCCTGCGGTTCCCTGATCCCTTTCCTCTATCCTTTTGTCTTTCGATGTTCTCCATGTTTAACGCATTACCTGATGTCTCATCTGTTCTTTTCCATCACATTTCCTCGCTAAGGATAACACCAACATCATCATCAAATTTTAGAGTGTTTGAACCAGAGATAGAGTTACTTATAGCCATGACCAAGCCATTCTAGCTTTCTGGCAATGAGAACAGGATTAGAAGAGCCCTGACCTCATAATCAAAGTCCACTTTTATAGAACTTAGTTGATTAGTAACAATATTAAATACATTTAAATGATCTGCAACAAACCCACCTTCTGACATCTTCATATTAAATAATCAAGTCATTAGAAACCCTTTATTGGACGCTGAGGTTTTTTCATACAGTTTAGCCAATGCATCCATAAGCTCCTTTGTTATCTTTTTTTTTGAAATACTGAAGGCCAACAATGCTGCCAGGCTCAGCCGTATCGTTCCTAGTGCCTTTTTGTCAAGAACCTCCCATTCTTTGTCCTTCATGGTCGTCGACTTCTTTGTTATTCTGCCCAATGATAGGAATAGATCCTTCTGATATAAATGATCTTCCATCTGCATCTTCCATAATTGGTAGTTTTGGCCGTTAAATTTCTCGACCCTAAACTTTCCATCTTTTGCTATTGCTCCCACTCGAACCAAGAACCCTCTTTTCCTACGAGCTACCTTTCGCTCTGATACCAATTGTTATAAAAATAGGATCGCAGAGCAATAAAATAAAACAAATGCAGAAATAAAACACAAAATATACACAATACAATAGAGACACAGATATACGTGGTTCACCCAATGTGGGCTACATCCACTAGAGAAATTGCTAGGTCCTTCCTTTTTATTATCCAACAAAATGAAGGGATACAACCTACAACACACCCTTCGTAACTTCTTCTTCTTTCTCTCACAATATCCTCTCCCAGAATACAATATTCGTGATAATACCTAGCCGCAATACAATTCCCTCATAGAAAGGGTTGCCTTCTAGGGGAAAAAAAAACTAAAAATAACTTCTACCATCAGATCTACGACCTTATAATGAACGATTCAGATTGACTACGAAATTACAATATTTTACAAGGCAATTTTTCCCAATATTTCGCTTTGGGGGCGTTGCCCCCGAATCCCTCGCTGTGGGGAGGGGGGGGGGGGGCTACAAAAATTGTCACCGCGCCCCCCTCCCCTAGACCCCCCTAATGACAGTTGTGGGGGGGAAAGACCCCTACACCCCCTCGTTAGGGAATGGGGTCCAAGAACGACTGAAACAAACCTCTGAATCAGAAAGATAATTAGGCTCCACGACCAATAGTCAACACTTATCCAACCCTAAGCCTTTTTTTGTAAGATACTTTATTGTCTAGATTTCTTACTTTGGATATTTTTTTTTATCTTTGCAACTTTTCCTTACAACACTCTTCTTGTCCATTCCTTTATCTTGTGTATATTCAAACTTTCATTTGTAATATGGTAATCTTCCACAAAGAAAATCCAACTAGAGCATGACTTGTTTAACTCAAAATTCTAGTAATGCTCATTATAATTACCTTTCTAGCAATTTCCACCGGGCTACAACCATTTTTCAAGAAAACACCAACTAATACACTAGCTAATGGAAGATGACACAAAACTTTAACTTTAATAGAACAATTTCCGAACAATAAATAGATTTTATCTGATCTTCCAACAAATATCTTAAACAAAATGTTTCCATTCCCAACTACCTTCAACTAAGCCAAGCAATGAAAAATCAATACTCATGATTTAACTTAAGATCACTTGAGCTGACGAAATTCTCTCCAACAAACGTTACGATGAAATAATTTTCCAACAAGATTATTTATCAATAACAAACGGGTCTAGCAAAATACCCCTTACACAACCTCTTTCAAATTATTCTATTGTAAACATTTTGAGTTGTATATATCAAAATTTTGTATGTCTTCTTGTCATCCAACTCACCTATTTTTACCTATTTTCAATTATTGAAACTATGAAGCTAAAAAAAAATCAAGAGAACTTTTATTATCGTAAAAACAATTCCAAGATACATACAAAACACACAACATGGAAGCATTTTACTTTTATTTACACACTCACGCACACTATACAATCCACATGTAAATTCATCATGCATGTTGACCGAAATGCATATCATTACAGGGACGATCTAGGAATATGTTAGTAAAAAAGACCACAAACATTGTGGAACCACTTATATTAACATAAACTTAAAGTATGTAAAGGCTTTTACACTCGTGTAAACCTACCCAACCGATATCAAACACAAGAAAACTATATTTTAAATCCTAAAGATTGCATCCCAAAAGCTCACAAGAAAAATAAATTATTTAAATGAAGTGAATAAAGTAGAATTGATTATCCTCCCTTTCCACTACCCATTGAAGATCAAAAGTGTGTATAAAGATAAAGAAAAATATGGTGGCGATTCTTGAAAATAAAAAATAAAAACATGTATTTTAAAAGTGAGTGTGAGTGTTCCAAATGATTTGTCAATTTAATAAGATTATTTAAAAAAAATATGGTTTCTATTAATTTTTGAAACTACATTTATAAAGATATGGGCCAATCAACTACAATTTCTAGAAAGTAGTATTCTTTATGAAGAATTTAAGTGAAAAACATTATAAGATAGGTGTAATTAACGATGTTATTCATGCATTCATGATACAATTCTAGGCATTAGTCATGTTATTCATACAAAGTGCAATTGTTTTGGCTGCAATTGTGAGCTTAGCTTTATGCATGTTAGGTGCAATAATTAGTATAGAATGAGCATACAAGAATATTTATTAAAAGTTAAATTAATTATTAATATTATAGTAAATGATTGTCATTTGCACAAAAGTTAAATAATGTTTTGAGGTTAATCACAATATTTATGTATCATTCTATACATTGAAATGATAATCATTATTCAATATATTTAGGTGCAATTTCTAGAATGTATATGTCATGACATTTATTAAAAGTTAAATAAACTATTAATATTATCATAAATAATTGTTATTTGCACAAATGCAACCATATGTACAAATATGGGAAAATCATTATTCATATGTACAAATAGAGGAAAATAATTATTCATGCATTAATAGGTGCAATTTCTAAGGCAAACTTACCACAACATTTATTAAAAATCGAATAAACTATTAATATTATAATAAGTGATTGTTATTTACACAAAATCAAATGATGTTATGTAGTTAACCATGTTATTTATGCATCAATATGTACAATTAGGAAAAAATCATTATTCATGCATTAGCAAGTGCAATTTGCGTTCTCTAATACAATGAACAAACATACCACAACATTTATTTAAAGTCAAATTAAACTATTACCACTATACATTAGTCATACATAAACATTTATTAAAAGTTAAATTAATTATACTTATAATTGGAGATCACATTTTAAAGTTTCCATTAATGAGGACTATCTTCATGTAATTTCAAGTCATTAAGAACTTCTTCCCTAAACTTGTAATTTCAAGTCATTAAGAACTTCTTCCCTAAACTTGAAAAGAAAGTGTTTAAAAATTTATTATAAATATCATCCTAATTTTTTTTTTTATAAAACCAAATTTATATAATACAAGTAAATAATTTTACTAAATTTGTGACATTCCATTTAAACTTATTAAAATAAAAAGATTAATATTTAAGTTAAATATATAAATTTATATTTTCTCATTTAAGTTAATAATTATTTTTTATTGAAATTAATAATTGAGCAAAATATTAAATGAAAATAAATCAAATTAAATAAATAAACTAAAAAGATTTATAAAATATAAAATAAATATAGATGAAATTAAATTATAAAAATAAAATAATTTATAAAATATGAAATAAAAAACCAAATCAAATTAATAATATAAAATAATTTATAAAATCAAATTAATAATATAAAATAATTTATAAAATAAAATGATTTATAAAACATTAAATAAATAAATTTAAATTAATAATTTATAAAAATATTAAAAAAAAATTAAATTTATAAAAATATTGAAATTCAAAATCCATTAAGTTATTGCATTGGAAGAAGTGGATGTTATCCTAGTTGTTGAATGCTTAAGTACCTTGACTATTTTTACTATGAGTAAACAACATTAACTCATCAAGTTCTTTTTAATGAATAGTATTAGGATCCCCTAACATGAAGTATTATATGCTTAAGTACTTTGGCTATTTTTACTATGAGTAAACAATATTAACTCATCAAGTTCTTTTCTTTTGAATGAATAGTATTATGATTCCCTCACATGAAGTATTATGTAGTTAGTTAATTAATTGTTTGTGCATTTTCTCTGTTGGATACATAGTATTCACTGTGGAACAAACTTGGAACAAACATGATGCACCATGCAGTGTATTAGGTAGTGAGCTAATCACTTGATGCTAAATGTTTACAAGATGCATTAGGCAGTGAGCCAATCACTTGATGCTAAATGTTTACAATCTGTCTGTATTCATTTTCTTACCATTAACTCATCCAATTGTTTTTTAATAAATGACATTTGGATGCCCTTAACTAATCACTTAATACACCATACAGTTATCCAATCACTTGATACTTAATGTTTATAATGTAATTATATTCCTTACCATTAACTTATCTAATTATTTTTCAATAAATGACCTAAGGACATTGGAATCCCTTCGCTGGATCCCTTGGCTGTTGTCGTCTTCTTACCATTGCTAATTTTAAATTTTCTACCATTGCTAATTTAATTTTCTTCAGAATAAAGAGAATTTGAAGAGGTCCGGGAAAAAGAGGTTCCTCCTAAATTTGTTTTGCCTTTTCAAAGACCAATACTCCATAAGATCAATGTTTTAATGATTTGATCGATACTATAAGAGATCGATAGTCTAACCGTACCTCATGATATACAAAATATTAAGCATACATTCTTAAGGACTGCTACGGACTCTTAAGGACTTTTGCACAGTACGAAGACCAAAGATGTATTGTCCTAAACTTTTGCTAGATGCTTCACTTCCAATAAGAAGAGATAAATCTTCCCACGTGGCTACTTCTAGATGCTTCACTTCCAATAAAAAGAGATAAATCTTCCCACGTGGCTACTTCTAGATGCTTCACTTCCAAAGATAAATCTTCCCACGTGACTACTTCTAGATGCTTCACTTCCAATGAAAATAGACCAATCTTCCCACATGGCCATCTAGGCTCATTACCGCATATTTCTAGCATTTAGGTGGCTCTGGTCACAAGGGGCCTCATGAAAAAATCTCCAATACCAAATCAACCAAAACTCAAACTCCAGGCTACCCACGATATGCATCTCATCACTAACTTCTTCTTCGCTCCAATGTTATTGATGGTTGCTATTATTTTTTATGTAGGCCCTCTGTTTTTAGTGTTTGATGGGTTTCTCTTTGGCACTTTTGATGTACTTTTTTATATTTTTGTTTTTCAAATTTTGATGTACTTTTTTATATTTTTGTTTTTCAAAAAATCTCAGAGATTTTTTAGCATTCCCAATGGTTTACTCATTTTTTATTACAAATATTTGTTGGATCATGTTGTCATTGATGTCAATGGTTTGATTGATTGATGTCAAGTGATTGATTGATGTTAAAGGATTGATTGAGTGATGATTGATGCATTGTCCTTGATGAGAATGGATATATGTCAAGTATATGATGCATGTGATGTCATGCATAGATGAAGATGGATCAATAAGTTGTCATTGATACATGATGCAAAGATGAAGATGGATCAATGTGGTTTCCTTGATATATGATGCATAGTTAGATTGATCATTATAGTCTTATCATGATTGATAAAGTGCACAAATGGATGAACTCCAAAGTGGTCCCCTTATGGTGAAAGCCCTCAGGGGAAGACGCTTTGTGATTAAGTTATCCTTGAAGTATGGTTATGCTTATATGTGGAGTGATGAGTTGAAGATCAATGAATTTGTCAGTGAAACTATCCTAGATGGATAGTGCTTATCATGCCATTTCTGGTGGTATGTGGAATGTCACATAACTCCTCATAGTTTGAGAGTTATGACCTTACGAAGTTGGAGGACCCTCATATGTTGTCTTGAAGACCCAAAAGGTCAAAGAAGTCAAAGTGCTTGAAAAGAAGAAATCATTATTTAAATAATAAAGTAAAGTGACAAAGTCAAGAAGGACTATTTAAATAATAAAGTGAAGTGACAAAATCAAAGAAGATTATTTAAATAATAAAGTGAGGTGACAAAGTCAAGGAGAATTATTTAATTGATAAAGTGATGAAGAACTTTCTAATTATGGAAAGTGGTTAACTCTAAAAGGAGGAAAATAGGTTAAGTGACCTAGAAGTGGGTTAAGTGACCTAGAATATGAAGAGTATAAAAAAGAGGCAAGTGTTTCTTGTGAAATATACCTTTTTGTGTGTATCTCTTGAGCATGATTGAAGATCTATGAGTATGGAGGATCTCATGAACGCATCAAAGTTTCGGCATGTCTGAGATCTTGACGGTAAAAGTCTTGGAGGTTCATAAACCCTATTTTCTGAGGTATAGGCGTAAAAGTCTTGGAGGTTCATAAACCCTATTTTCTGAGGTATAGGCGGGCTACAATGGGCTATGAATACATGACACGTACAGTGGATGAAGTCATGGAGATCAATGTTTGAGATGATCACTGGTTGTTGAAGATTGAAGCAGGTTCCAAATCTGAATTCTATGGGCTCAGATCTACCATAGAAATTCTGGTATGGTTGTATTATTGTCTTGATGGATATTCTTGTTTGTTGTGTGGTGAATGCTTAAGACATTCTTGGTGTGACTGTAATGATGTGGTTGATGGAGTGAGCAACACTCTTATGATTCAGTGCTCATATGATTGCTATAGTGTACTTGTTGCTAATACATGATTAAGTAGCATTCATATTATATGGTTGAGAAGCATGAATAAGTTGTTGGAGAGTTTGGATGTGTTGTGACTGGTTATGAGTCATACTGGACAGTGAGAGATAGAAGAGAATGATAAATTGGTTGCAGAGGATTTGAGTTGATTCTAAAGAGAAAACCCTAAGTAACTCAAAAGGCATAGACATGCTGTAATGCAGATAGACCGCGTACATACGTGGGCTGTAGTGAGCCAAGGTGCATACACACGCAGGCTTCACTACTGATAGGTTGTGTACCTATGACAGATTGATATCTGTGGAGGATTGTTGCCTCATCTCAGTTGGTGCTGAGGATGTAAGCTGAGTCTTGCATATAGAGCTGGTGCTCTTGTAGAGTTGTACTCTATTCAGTTGTTGCTGAAAAACCTCAAGGATTGTAGTCCGTAATAAAAAGAAAAATGTACATACATCTTGTGTTCCTTGTGGTGATGATTTGTTGATGATATATTGCTGATATATGCTCACATCTAATTGGTTACAAATGACAACAATGAGTAATGAGTAAATGGTGAATGCTAACTAATGAGTTTTGTGTAAAAATGAAGTTTTGTGAAAATAACAGTTTTGAGAAAAGAGCTCCACACTCATTCACCCCCCTCAAGTGTGGTAAGTGTGTCCAACAATATTGTTGGTAACCTTTTTTCACTAGTGAACATTAATATTTACATTAACTTCAATATGAAACCAAATGAGAATGATGTGGCTTTTGCAGTTACTAAAAAGAAAGCAGAACTTGAACCAAGAAGACTTGTATAAAAATCCTTCAAATTTTAACAGCTGCATGAATGCTTTTTTTTTTATCAAAAAATGGCCAAGACTATTTTTATACTATTTTTATTCTAATGTGCAAGTCAGAATCAAAGATACTGTTCACTGGTATAATTTGTATATACATAACACACATTTTTTAAAAGTTTTTATAACCAAGTAATAAACAAAACGTAAAATAAAGTGCATTATAGATTTTCACAAGAATACCAAATTTTATTTCAAAAGCCAGCAGAAAAACCAGCTTTCCTTGGATCACTAACTGTAATGAGCTTTTTTCCTAGATTTTGACCTTCCAATTTTGTCATATTTGCATCAGTCTGGAGGTCATGAAGAATAATCTGGCAAATTGATTCTCCAACAACTCCCTGTACCTTGTGGCCTCGTTTCTGTAGCCCTGCTATCGTCTTAGTTGGAAGTTCAATATGTTCTCCCAAAACAGTTGTCTAATTCTCATAGGAAACTACATTTCAGGTAGGCTGCATTTTATCTGTATGTCTATGTATGTCTAAGCTGTAGGGCAAGCGAAAAGAGGGCAAATTAATTTTTTTATTAAAATGCCAAACTAATTTTTTTATTAAAATGAAGGTTGAAGCTAGTAAAACATGTATTACAGTCCTGAATAAAAAACAGTCAGCAGACCTGATGATAAACTCGAAGAGCAGTGGCTGATGATAATGGATCCATCTTCTTGATGAAATAGTTCAAAAACTACTCAGTAGTTGCAGCAATTATTTTGACTCCCCCACTTGCACCAAGTGCTACTCTCAATTGCCCATCCTGGTAATAAGGAAAAGACGAACATTCTGTAAGAATGTAGAGCTTTCATAATTTAAGATCTATGTACTTCACATAGAGACAATATTGTGATCCAGGTTAAATCTCCTTCTCTTCAATGTCCCAATTTATTTTTTGGTTACAGATTGAGTCAGTTTAGCAGTTATTTTTTTGGGTACAACTGGAGTGAGTTTAACAGTTAAGAATGTATGTTAAGAGGTTGTGTAGGTTAACGCCATAGGATTAAGATCAAATTGCTAAGTGGAAGGATTCCTCTGCCCTGATCTTAAAAATATATATTTTTAATTATTATTTATGAATTTCAGGAATAAGATTTAACAATACATAGTATCAAGTATCGAAAATGATCTAGAAATGAACACAAAATTTATAATCAAGTAGTTTTGTATATAAAGGAAAAAACAGTATTTAGAATTGATAATTAAATATGCTTTCGATCTCTGAATTGTAAAGAATAAGTGATGAAGTATATTGTTAAGACACTCCATTATGTAATAACTACTTCAAATATGTAACACTATGCCAACCCAAACTATGAATTTACGGTGCCTGTTATAGAAGCAGCATTGCGACTGCTATCCACGATGTGGCGAGTACCATCATCCATGGTCATCACTTTCATCCACCTGCAAAAGCTAATTGGGTCTCGTAGAGAATTTTCAACTGTATTATGGTATTCCAAATCCCATTGCCAAAAGAATTTAGCATTGTACGAGATATTAGAGAAATGTATGCAATGCGCATACCCTGTGGAATCCACAAATGATTCTCATTTATGGAGTAAGTAATTAAACAAATGATTCTCATTTCTTGAGGCTATGGAATTGTTGGAAAGTATGGAATTATTGGAAAATACCTTCTTGTTCTAAATATGATTCCATAAGTCTGAGTTCAAAACTCGGAAATACGTATCTTTTTTACAGTATCTGTGATGCTCAGATGCTATCTTTCTTTACAGGATACCCCAGTTTGTGATGTCATCAACAAAAGTAGTGTGCCTAATCTATATAGTAGAAGCAATCAAATAATGAAAATACAGTTTTTTCATTCTACCTCAAATGAACACTATAATTATCCTATTAACACCTAAACTATCACTATCCAAACAAAAAATATAATATGGTTCTATTGTGGTAAACTAGAATATCAATATTGTGTATACATGCAGCATGTGTCCATTGATCCATTTTTTTTCCATCTCTAATACTCATATTATGTCCATTGCTATCCATTTATCTCCTAAAATCTTTCCCAATAAGCCTCATTGATCTTTCATGCATTTTAGAAGTTGACCTGCCACCCAACCAATATTGTTGTGGCTTAAGAGGAGCTCCAATGCCAAGCTAGGGACCATGCATCATTGAATTGACAAATTAACTAGCTTTAAACAAATCTAGAGTAGGGTCCCTAACACTCGTCGAACTAACCCCAGATTTAGCCGCATAATGAGGGGTCTATATAGAGTTTCTTTCCTTTGACTTTGGATGGTAGGAGAGTGGGGTTACTTCACTCCTATGCTCCCCTGAGAACATGCACTCAAGTCCCATCAACCCTAGTAAGCCCTTAGAGGACATCACATCATCCACCATTTCATCATCCTCTTTCATAGTGATT